>CM038680.1:246811668-246931676 GCA_021605205.1 Aegilops longissima
CTTGAGTTCTTCGATCTCGCATTTAAGATCGTTATTGTGTCTTGCTAGAGCTACGATCTCGCCCATGTAGTCCTTGCGTAGTCTTTAGTTCTCCTTCCAGCTCGACGATCCTTCCTTTGCATTCTGCAACTCCAACATATCATTGCACATTTGGTTCTCTCAAGCGCCGAATGTGCTGGTTTAACTCTTGGATGAAAGCTGCAATGGACCTATCCTTCTTGGTGCCGACTATGTCCCATTTGTCATCTCAAATAGTCCGCAAATCTGGTAGATAGTGTCCTTGAGGTCTTCTTGATAAACTTCTCCAATGCGCCCCATGGTGATGTGAGCTGCCATGCTCTTTCCTGCACTCCAAGTTGGTGCAATCAAAACACTATCTATAGGCTTGGTGATTGGGGCGAATGTCCTTCCCGAACGTGAGCTTGAATCTTCCAAATACCCTCTTCAGCAAAGTGGCATTGAAAGTTCCGTGAAGCTCGGTAGTCCAATGTTCGTGTACTTGGTGACTTCCTTCAAGTGAAATCCAAAAGGTGTGCCTTCATCCGGTTGGGTGTACTTGATCTTCTCGTCCGTCATCCTAAGAGAGTAGAAAAGATGAGGAGTTAGAAAATGGGAAGAGAGTAGTGATCTATGGCTTTAACTTAGTGGTCGTGGTCATACCAACAGGTGCTCGATACCATTCTCTCAGAGCGCACTGCATTCTTAATGGATCAAGTCTCTCGCTCGTTCGTCATCCCCGGATCAAGAATGTCGACACCACACAAGATTTCAAGGATTTATAGCAGAGTAGCAATCACACACTTATTACATCGTTGTCCACAAAGGAACTTATTACAATAATATGGCTTAAGGCCATCTAATAATAACAGCGAAGGCTTGGAAGATAAGTGAGTCCATCAACTCCATCGGCATCACCGAGTATAGAACCACGACCTAACACCTTACTGTCGTTCGAAAAGTCTGCAACGTGAAAGTTGCAGCCCAAAACGGGTCAAGACATGGAATATGCCGCAATGTAACACATAAAGAGTAATGAAGGAATAAGCCTATACTACATGCATATATGGCTGGTGGTAAGGCTCTACTTGTTACATTTTTTTGCATAAAGCTAGTTTTTCCCTACAACAAAGGAATAATTTTATTTAACTATCATGGTGGTTGTTAAACATTGAGAATGGTTGACAGATCCTCAATCCCAATTATAAAGTACTCATCAAATCCCAATAACTTTTATTAGAAGTAACATGTTGAGATTCACATGATATTCAATTACCGATACTCAAAACGTCCATAACCGGGACACGGCTAATCATGATTAGTTTATACACTCGCAGAGGTTTATGACTTTTCCCCACAAGACTCGATCGCCCGCTTGGTTCTCGTGACTACATGGTGTTTGAGACACGGATGACCGAGACATAGTCTTTCGTAAGCGCTTAGCACCTTACATGTGGGTAGACCGCACTCAACCTACATCCCCTACATCAGCTAGCCTACCCGTAAGAGTTCGCACAACTTAGTCAACTACGCCAGAGCCCATAATTGGCTTGTGGCTGCACACGGAAGTTTCCAGCTTGAATAATCTTATGATCCCTTAGAGCCCGGTGGCGGTCCAAGAAATACAGTGCAAGTCCTCGATAGAAACCAGTGCCTCAATCCACCCAGATGTGTGTTTAGGTTGCCACCTTAAATAAACCATTAATTAACAATCTCACATCTGTCATGGATATTCACTCACCCAATCCACGCCTACTAGCATAGCATGGCATAAAAGCAAACGAGAAGTAACTCCCAAGGTTTCATAAGTAAAACAGTAATAGGTACTACCTCAATCTACTTCCCAACCCACAATTTAATTAGATCCTAAACATGCAAGTGTTTGAGGGTTTGATCTAATGCAATAAAACTGGTAGTAGAAAAGGTATGATCAATGTTACTTGCCTTGCCGATGATCCGCGAGACCTAGAGATTCAAGTAACAAGCGGCGACCGGTGATCTAACGCAGACAAACAACAAGCATACAATAAGTACTCATCTAATGCACAGGAAAACTCGAATAAAAGATCTAACCAGATAGTTCAACTTAAGAACCCTGTTGCAAAAGAATTGAATCAAATAAAGCATCGAAAGTCGAAACTCGAGAGAGAACGACTTGTTTAGCAATCTGAAACTAGGTCAAAATTTCACAGTAGCAAAACTTTGTGTAAGTAGGTTAGTCGAACGGCGGTTTTGTAACTAAACTCCAGCGCTTGAATCACCTGATTCGATAAACGAGCGAGAAAATAAACAGATTTGAAAATCGGATCGAAATCGAATCGTAAAAATAACGGATTAAATCCGATTAAAAGAAAACGATTTAACGGATTAAATAACGGACGTCATAACAGAACTAATTTAACGAACACATTCATTGAAACGAACGGTTCGTGAACATTCATTAAATAAGAAACCAAAAAATAAAACCATCTAGGGTTTTGAAAAACCAACATCTTCAAAAAACCGGATCGGGTTTTTTTAAAAAACGGATCGGGGGCGGCGAGGTGCTACCCGCGCAGGCTCCAAGGGCTCGGGGGCGGTCCGCGTGGTCGGGAGGGGTCATGGGCGGCGAGGGGGCGGCGAGGCTCCGCGATGGCGGGAGGCGGCGCGGCCCCTCAAGCGGTGGAAGGCGGCGGCGCTGGCTCGGGTTGGAGGGCGGCAATGGGATGAGGAGAGGGGGGTGGCTGGCAAAAGGAGGGGGGTTGCCTTGGGAAGGGGCAAGGCGGGCGGGCGGCGCTGTCCGAGCCGACACATGGCGGGCGGGAGTCCGCGCTGGGAGAGGGGAGATGGGCCGGGCGGCTGGCCGGGCCGGCCGGGCCTTGGCCCAAAGGGCGGCGCGATTTTTTTTAAAACAAAACTAATCAATTTAAAATAAAACCAAACGAACTCCGAATTTAATAAAATTAACTTTCCCGACTCCTAAAATGAGTCAACAAAATGAACTTTAAAACGGGCAAATATGCATATTTTTAAAATGCTCATTTTTGCCTAAAGCAAATAAATCCTCAAAACCAAATTTTGATTTATTTATAATATCTTCATTTTTCCTAAATGTTGGGAAAGTCATATTATTCCTCTCTTAACTTTTATATCGGAAAACTTTTGAAGATAGATAAATAAACCAAATGATCCTATTTTCAAAATTTGAGAAATTCCAAATATGAAAATAATGAAACTTCCAACTTCTCCGAGGGTCCTTGAGTTGCGTGAAATTTTCTAGGATCGGAAAATGCGAGAAAATATGATATGCATGATGACTCTAATGTATAACATTCCAAATTGAAAATTTGGGATGTTACACTCCTGCTCCAATCTAAACCAGCGCCGCCTCTACTCTTCCATTTCAAAACCACCGCCTCCTCTCTTGTTCCAATCCAAAACCAAATAATACTCCTCTCCCGCTCTAATCCAAAACCAACACCGCTCCTCTCCTCTTCCATTCAAAAACCACCTCCGGCGAGTGAAGGTGTTGTGGAGAAGTAGATAGATGGAGGAGTACAAGCGGTACGTGAGGATCGCAGACGGCGCACCCCGTGAAGCTAGCTAGGATGTTGGAGATACAGCCTTGGTTTGACAACAAGGACCAACTAGCGGCGACGGCGACATCCATGGCCAAATATCTGCAACAGAGCGTAAAAGGCGGCGATACTCCCGCATGAAGTCGCTACCGAGTACATAGAGCTGCTCCGGGCCATGGAGCAAACAGATTCACCGAATCCGATCGTGAGGGAGCGGTGGTGGGAGTATCGATCCCGTGATGGAGCATCCACCAGAGATTGAAGATCCCAGATCGAGCATCTACATGGTGCCGTTTGTGAGGGTGTCCTGCCAGAGCGAGCTGGTGGAGTCTTCACGATCGAACCCAACTTCAAGAGGAGAAAAGCAGTTGGCACGACGACGCTTCCCGCCATCGCCTCCCCGCCGCTCACATCGTTCACGGGCGGCTGCCCGCCAAGGAATAGGAGGGCTGCCTCTCCAGCCCAATAGTCGGGCAGGTTGTGAATTGTCGAGGAGCTTAGGGTTGTCAGATTTGCAAGTTGTGAATTGTGTTTTGTGTTGTGTATTTTGAGAGTACTTTCAGATATGAATGTCTTTTGAATTTCAGATTTGCAGTATTGAGCATATGAAGAATTTTATGAATTCTAGAGATCTATTTTTAGCACTTAAAAAAATGTAGTTTCATAGGAGTATAAAAGTGCAGATAAGAAGAAACTGCAAGTTTCAGCCAGATAAGAAATCGCAAGTTCAGTTTCGATAAGAAACCGCAACTTTCGTAGGCGAGCATTTATATTAACACGGCTTTTTCAAACAAAGTGTTAACATCATGTTGGAAGTTTTATTGATGGTCGAAAATGAAACTACCAGCCAGCTTAACATCATGCTGATCAATATTCATGCATAGCACATCTTCATATGATGCATACCAAAATGCCCACACAATGTCGAAAAGTAAACACGTAGAAAACGAGGGACTAAGTTTTGGCAAGTGTTAGACGTGGTTTTGGGCTGCCCCGTCTAGGCTTTCATTTTTAACATGCGCAGCCCACGACCTCAGATGGGAGGGCCTGTTTGTATTTTCTTAGGGCTGTCATGTATCGACCGGCCTATGGACTTCCCATCCGAGGTTTTATTTTTGGCAGCTCAATTTATGTATTTTTTTGAAGAAAACGCAGAGGTCTGTTCTATTTTTCTATATAAGAATAGGAACGCCAGGTACAACTTATGTTTCCCTTCTAACTATATTATATATATTTAAATTATTTTATATGTTATTATATATTGTTTTTATTGTCATCATATATTTAACAGATACTTACATATGTAAGAAAACAATATCCCACATCTTATTAACTTATAAAAATAATTTCTTAACAAATAAAATCCTGGATTGTTTTGGCAACGAAAAATCCTAGTGATTGTGTACAAAAGCTTGGTAAGATTTAAGGACTAATCAAATAATATCATTTATTATTTAAATATATTTATAACAAAATGCTCAGCCCTTTTTTATTTTTTGATAACAATGCTGGCCCAACCCAACATTATAATTAGAATCAGCCCAAAGAAAATCGTATATCTAGATAAAGTGCAGATGGCCTGTAATTTTTACTAAATAAAATAAATGGGCCGCATGGATGCTACATTAATTGTTCACCCAGCCCAGCTAATGGCTGTAATTCAAAAAGATCAAATTGACTCAAATTCTACCGCAAAAAAAAGACAGAATTCTGAAAAAATGGGTTGAATATGCGCCACATTTTTGAGGCTGAAATGTGGCCAATAGGTCAAGCCAACGCAAGTCGCTGTCAATTTAGTCAACAAATTATTCTCGATGTTAGCCGTTGGATTTACATCCAACGGCCGACATCATCTTCAATCTCTCGCTTCTTCCTCCAGCCCACCGACCACCTCCCGCCTCCGCCGCTAGCAGCTCGCTTAGCACGCTTCGCTATGAAGCGCCACTCCACCGCTGGCTGTGCCATCCCTCCACCCTCCACACCTCTTGTTCTTCTCCACCGACCACCGAACCACACCGCACTAGAACCAGCTAACCTCAGACACCTCTCCATCTGCGACTTTACTCCCCTGCTTTTCTCATCTCCGCTCGTTGTTGTCCGGCCTCGCCGTCGTCCACCACCTTGATGCGCCAGCGGGCGTGGTCAACATGGTCAACGAACGACACCATCAAAAGTAGATCGCGTGAGAGGCCGACACTGGGTCCACGGCCGCACACAAGGAAATGCCTCCTTATTACGCCGCAAAATAATGATTCCTCCACCGACATCTGGGACCCACCGTAAGGGCCTCAGATTTCGTGAAAAAACGTGCCTCTCGCCGACTTGTCGGACCCACCAGCTATCTTCGCACGCAAGGAGGTGCCTCCTTATTACGCAGAAAAAATGAATACTCCCCGCCACCGAACCCAAAGATACCGGAGGCTGACTTGTGGGCCTACCAAGTTGACGGGATGGAGGGCTTTGTCAACCTAGTCAATATGAACGATTCTAGCTCCTCGTTACTGCATTTATATTCATCCAACGGTTATATCGCTTCTTCAACCTCTCGGTCTTCTTGCTCCACCGCCCAAACCAGCGCCGGTCGTGCCGCTGCGTTCTCGCCTCCCGTGGTCGGGCCGTGATGCCGCTGGAGGCCTCACCGCCTCTACTACTCCCACCGCTGGCCGTGCCATCCTCTACTCAACCACACCCCGTTATTCTCATGCATGACAAGAGCCTCACACCGCAGCCAACCAAAGGAACCTCGCATCTCTTCACATGGGCATCCGCCGTTGAATCTTCCCCGCCCGAAGTCATCCCTTCCTAGGCTCTCTCCGCCGCCCACCGCCGGGTGCTCTGCGCGCGGCGTGGTCAACGTGGTCAAGGAACGACTTCCATCGGACGCATCGACGTGGAGAGGTCGATACCGGGTCCATACCGCAGCAAGGAAGTGCCTCCTTATTATGTGGAAAATAATGATTCCTCCACCGACAATGGGACCCACCGGACGGGCCACCGATTTTGCAAAAAAGTTTCGATCGCCGGGACCCACCAGCTACATCTTCGCACGCAAGGAAGTGCGTCCGCGCAAAAAACGATTTGCTTCGATCGCCGGGACCCACCAGTTACATCTTCGCACGCAAGGAAGTGCGTCCGGCAAAAAACGATTCGCCTCGACTGCTGGGACCCACCAGCTACATCTTCCCACACAAAGGAAGTGCGTCTGGCAAAAATGATTCGCCTCCGATCGCCGGGACCCACCACTACATTTTCGCACGCAAGGAGCTGCCGACACCGGGACCCACCTGGTCAAGCGCACGTAGCGCTGTCATTCTGGTTGCGAACGGTATGTACATATATACCGGTGGATGTAGAGGTGCGCACGGTCGAGTAGAGGTAGCATGTACACGCACGATAGCGCGAGGGTGCAAGAAAGAAAATACGCCACGCACGCACATACGGGCAGGGTCTCGAACGCCTACCACGACACGCATATGGCTGGGTCGGAACGGAGAAACAGCGCCGCCGCCGTGTTCATGGGGAGGCAACGGAATGCGCCGTGGTCATGGGGAGGAAACGGAATGCGCCGTGTTCATCGGGAGGCAACGAACGCTGGAGCCAACCGCCGGGTCGGAACGGAATGCGGGTCATGTTCATCGGGAGGGCTTGGACGGAACATGCGATGGAACGAGGCCCGCGCATCGCACAATGGAGGAAACGGACTCCCACGCTCGAACGGGTCCTATTGATCGGGAGGTGTGGCGATCAGAAACGGAGGAAACGGACCTCCTACGGTCAAACGGGGTCCCGTTGATCGGGAGGGTGTGGCGATCGCAAAACGGAGGAAACCGACCTCCTATGGTCGAAACGGGGTCCTGTTGATCGGAGGGTGGGCGACCGCAAAACGGACGAAACGGACTTGTGTTGAGCGCCACAAATAAACGGGGTCCTGTTCATCGGGAGGGTGTGGCGCATCGCAAAACGGACTCCACAGATACCGCTCATCTCCACCGCCGACCTCCTCCAGCCTCCACGGCCCTCGCTCATCCAGCCTCCGCCGCTTACTCCACCGGCCATCGCTCAACCACCCTCCACGGGCACCCTCCACCGCTCACTGCTCATCCAGCCCTCCACACCACGGGTCCTGCTCAACCACCCTCCACGGTCACCCTCCACCGCTCATCGCTCATCCAGCCCTCCACACCATGGGGTCCGTTTCATCCGAGGCAACGCCACCGCCATCGCTCATCCAACCCTCCCCGCAACGCCATCGCTCATCCAATCGATCGGCTTCGCTAGCAGCAGCCGGGCGAATCGCCCATCGGGTTCGCCAATACCATCGATCGATTGCTCGGGTTCGTAACGCGTAGCCTCGCAGGTAATCGCCGGGTTCGCGAGCCCAACGCCGCCGGTTCGCTAGAGCCAACGCCGCACACACGCCGCAGACGTACGAGAAACGCGCATCGCCGCCCCGACCTCCCACCGTGAACCGCAACTCCCCAAATTTTCCTCCCTCGCTTCTACCACGGTTTTTTCCGTCATGGATGGCCCAAAGAGTGTCATGCAGCTGCTGCCTCCGCCCGCCCAGACGAAAAGCCCATTTTCTCGTCATGATTTTTGTCATAGAAGTAGGATCCCACCACATCTATGATGATACCGGGTTTTGTCACAATTATCATCATAGATGTGTCATATGTATGACAAAAAAATTTCGTTCGGCCCAAAATGTCACGGATGTGTCTTTTTTTGTAGTGATAACAAAACCTCAAAGGAAAAGATTCGATTCATCACAAGAAGGTAGAGAGGGAAGAACACCATAAGAGCCAACTATATTAACAAAGCTCGCGGTACATCAAGATCGTGCCAAATCAAGAGCACGAGAGAGAGAGACCAAACACATAGCTATTGTTACATACCCTCAGCCCCGAGGGTGAACTACTCCCTCCTCTTCATGGTGGCCGCCGGGATGATGAAGATGGCCTCCGCTGATGATTTCCCCCTCCGGCAGGGTACCGGAACAGGGTCCTGATTGAATTTTCATGGATACAGAGGCTTGCGGTGGTGAAACTTCTCATCTATTGTTCTTTGGGGTTTGGGTATTTATAGGAATTTTGGCATCGCCTCACGCCAAGGGGGTCCATGAGGCAGCGACAAGCTCGGGTCTCCCTCCTCGGCGGTAGGGCACGCCTAGCGAGCTTGTCGTGTCCTTGTGGGTCTTCCGTACTCCCACGAAGCTTCGGGGTCTCTTTTGGTCCAAAAAATCACCATAAATTTTCAGCCCATTCCGAGAACTTTTATTTCGCACAAAAACAACACATGGTAGTTCTCACGACAACAAATGTTAGTCCGTGTTAGTTCCATTCAAATCATAACAAAACCATATAAATTTGTTATAAACATGGCATGAATATTTATAAATTATAGATACGTTGGAGACGATCAACAGTTCATCTAGCACATTTGGAAGGTGCTCTTTATAAGTTGTTAATTTCATCAAACCGCACATCTACAAGCTTTCAACAACTTTAGTGTGAAAGATGGTGAAGACTCAGAGGTGTGTGAGTCCTTTCCATAGCCAAGCATAAAACCTCATGTGCTTTCTTTGCAAATTTGGAAGTGTGGTGTCAATCCTTATCCCACACCTTGCAATCAAGACTTTGAAATAACTTACATTTGGCTTCTTATCGTGATTAGCTCATATGATGTTCTCTTGAAGAACTTTTGAAGGTATACTCTGTTGATGATATGGCATGCGGTGTCAATAGCTTTAGGCCACCACTTGTGCGGTGTCTTGTGTTCATCAACCATAGTGTGTGCCATCTCAATGACAGTCATGTTATTGTGCTCCACGACGCCATTCTGTTGCGGGGTGTATGCAACTGACAACTCATGAGTGATGCCAGGAACATCAAGATAAGTGTCAAGCCCAGTGTTCTTGAACTCGGTGCCATCTTCACTCCTGATGTGCTTGATCTTGACACCATAGTTGGTCATGGCACGGCTGGCGAATCGCCTGAACACATCCTGCACTTCATTCTTGTACATGATTATGTGCATCGAGGTATATTAAGAATAATCATCAACAATCACGGCTTATATCGATGTGCGAGTGCTAAGATTGGAAAATGAGTAGGGTCAAGAAGTCCATATTTAGCAGCTCAAAGGGACGTGTAGTCATCATGATTGTCTTCGAGGGATGCTTTGCCCTAATCATCTTCCCGGCTTCGCAGGTACCACATCGATGATCCTTCTTGAACTTGATGCCCTCGATCCCAATGATGTGCTTCTTCTTCACAAGGGTGTGCAAGTTCCTCATGACAACATGTCCTAGCCATCGATGCCAAAGCCAGCATTGTGAAACTTTTGCTAGAAGACATGTGACAAGTTGTGGTCCTGCAGAGAAATCTACCATGTACAAGTCACCTCTTTGAAAACCTTCAAAGACCTTAGTTTTATCATAGGCCATTAGTACAATACAACGGTATTTACCAAAGATGACAATCATATCAAGATCACAAAGCATTCAGACTGACATTAGGTTGAATCCAAGGGATTCAACAAGCATCACTTTATCCATGTGTTGATCCTTTGAGATTGCAACCCTACCTAGACCCAACACCTTGCTTTTCCCAGTGTCAGCAAATGTGATGTGATTTTGTGTAGATGTACATAGGGTTGAGTCCATAACTAGGCTTCGATTACCAGTAATATGGTTAGTGCAGCCACTATCCACGATCCATTCCATAGCTTTCAGAAGTGTACCCTACAATGCAGCTTGGCGGATCACTACAAAATTTTCTATTTTGTGACAAAACCCTCGCCATGAAATAGGAAACGTCACCTAAAATCACTTTCTCTGTGGACGGTCCATCGTCACGAGGTGTTTCTCTCGGGCAGCAACCTCGAAAATTTGGTGACATTTTGGCCTAAATTGCCGACGATTTGAGCGCCACTAGGCATGTCCATTTTCCGGTACGATTTGTACTGTCACAGAAAATGTTTCATGTCAGAAAAATGTTCGGCGGGCTAGAAAAAATGATGAAAAAAATGGTGTGTTGGTGTTCAGAATGTAGTACCTTATAAATTCTTCTATGACAGAGTTCATAACAAATTACATTCTAATTTGATGGTTTAGGGTTCGAATGCTCTTCTTGAAACCCATTGATTATTTCTCCGAGTGTGCTCTAATTGTAGTGAACCACGAGAGCATGAACGGGGAAATATGATCACATAGAAATATATTCCATTATGCATGAGTTATTCTAAAATTTCTTCAGCACACTTGCTTTCTGAACAAAGAACCTCACGAATTTAATCTCTTGTGTGGTACCTCGGTACTCGTTCAAAGTAATTTCTGTCAGATGGAGATCAAGGCATTCGATGGGATTGTTATATTGCGCCACATTTTCCACTTTCATGCTTGCTTGTATATGCAAATGAAGACAACACATTAGTACCTCAATGTAGTGTTGAACGCTAGGGGCCTCTTTGATTTGCTGGATTTCTAGAATACACGAATAGAGTGACATGACATCTTGAGTTCTTCATGATTAACATCTCAAAAAATTATATGTATTGAAATGCTCCAAAATTCCTTTAGAAATCATAGTACATTTGTCATTGTAATCATGGGTAAAAGTACCAAAAAATCGAACTTTGTTGTGATTATCAATTAATAGGAAAGGAGCATCACCTCGATGAATAGCTTCTCCATGAACGGAAAGCATCTGAGGAATCTAAAAACTTGATCCAGATCGGGGCCGATAGATTGTAGTGCCAAGATCTTCACTGTGCGTAGAGACAAGGTCATGCTTGTGGGAATCATTGTCCGGATGGCACCCGAACATAGATCAACAAAATTAGATACAATGTGGTGTATAATAAGTAGAAGAAGAAGATTGTTGTACCTAAACGGATAACGATCCAGTAACAAGTTCAGAGAATTCAGCACAAGAATAGCCAAACACTGTCAATTTTGGTGTGTCAATGACCATGATTCTTGTTGGACCTTCTTTATCAAGCACAAATAATCTCTCAAGGAAAGGCGCATTCTCAATGACCATATTGTGAAACACCTCAACTGATCACATGTTGTGATACCTGTACGAACATTCCTCGAGGCGATGTGGAGGCTACTGAACCTATCCATCACATGTAGACGAAGGAACTCGAGCGTTGTACAGCCAAGGAGTAGGTGCTCCATATCCTCCTTCGAGATGTTGATGCCCAGGAGCTCGAGGTGCTTCAGTTTAGGCGAGATGAAGAGTGGGTTCAACATGAATCTGGGGGAAAGCACTACATGAACCTAGCGCGGCGCAGCATGGGCATGAGGCGGAGCGTCGGCGGCAGCGAGCGCACAGCCCAGCTTGAAAGCTCAGCTCCTCGAGATGGTAACACATGCCAAATTTGAACACCACGGTTCAAATCACAAAACTATACTTCCAATTATAGTAAAACTAGAAGGACAGCGCAACCAAATCTAGCAGTAGAGCCTTTGAAGTCGCCGATCAGCCTAAGTGTCATTGTCTGATAGCACGATGACTACATTGTTGATGGAGGCAGACCTGGAGCCCTCCACGTCTTGGATTGCAGGAGGCAAGGTTGCTAACGGCCGTAGGATCCCAAGGGCCGAGTGCTCCAACGAATGCTCCACCATCGCCTCCTCGTACACCACGTCTTGGGATGCATGATGCGCTATGGAGTCGGAACCGGAGGAGGCGGCTTCTCCGGGTCATCATCGGAAGGAATGGAAGCGAAGAAATCAGTGACCTCCTGCTACGTCTCTTGCAGTCGACACTGCTTCTCCGCATATGCCACACTCGCCTCGCCTGGATGGAGGAACTCAAGGAGTAGTCCATGGCAAGCTGCATGTTAGCAAAATTGATTCGCGTACAGTGTATTAGGAGGTCGAGATGGCGAGTCACGGATCAATCGTGTTCTCGCCATGAGACGCTTACATCGCCACCTTGCCTACCATGTCGATTTGCCACGGCGGCAACGGAGGCAGCGTCCGCATCGAGGATGGCGATGAAGAACCTCCAGAATCTGAGGTACGGGACGGATCCGGCGAGGCGGCCATTTGGAGGATGACGAGGGTGTCGGCTAGTGGGAGAGGGTGGTGGGAGAAGAAATGGAGGGCGGCGACGTGTTTGTTCAAGGGAAGTCGATAAGCACAATTCACTATTGGATGGAGGGGATATAGTATCGCTAGCCTCGATTCTTTTCTTTTTACCAATTCGTTACGATATATGTAAACGTCATTTGTACAAATTGAAACATGACAACCATCAACACGATGTGCCATACGTAATTAGACAGTTCACATGAATCGTGTAAGAGTACGTAGGATGCCAACATATGATGTGAGAACCACAACACTACTTTGCATTTGAAATAAAGCACCCCGGCAACACCATCACACTTAACATGATCATGTTCACTGATGAAGCTACATGCGCAACTACAAATATATTATTGTGCATCACAAACCTCTAAGAGTCGCCTTATTTTTTGTTTTTTAGAGTCATTCGCCTTCGACATCTGAGATTCATGCTTGAACATCACACACGTAATAAAATATGGTACATTGCATTAGTCCAAATAATGGCATAGACCGATAGGTATTTTGAGCATTTTGAATCGAACAATGATTACAAATGCATATAAATGACTCAAAAGTGTCGTAGGGGATGTACTAACGACATTTAGGAATCCAATGCACAATGTGCCATGCATCTGGACTAAAAAGGACGAAGTACGCTTGGATTTATGTTGTCGCAAGATGTTCACAACGCGTTCATAGACGAAGGCTATCGCGTAAGAGTATGCAGGATACCAAGATAAGACGTGAGAACCGACAACACTACTTCTCATTTGAAATAAAACACCCCCATGACACACCATCACACTTGACATGGTCATGTTCATTGATGAAGTTACATGCACAATTACAAATATATTATTGTGCATCACGATTCTATAAGATACGCATTCCACATCTGAGATTCATGCTTATACATCGCACAGATCACATGGCACATTATATATATTGTGCATAGACTGAAGGAAATATGCCCTAGAGGCAATAATAAAGTTGTTGTTTATTTCCTTATATCATGATAAATGTTTATTATTCATGCTAGAATTGTATTAAACGGAAACATAATACTTGTGTGAATACATAGACAAACAGAGTGTCACTAGTATGCCTCTACTTGACTAGCTCGTTGATCAAAGATGGTTATGTTTCCTAGCCATTGACATGAGTTGTCATTTGATTAACGAGATCACATCGTTAGGAGAATGATGTGATTGACTTGACCCATTCCATTAGCTTAGCACTCGATCGTTTAGTATGTTTCTATTGCTTTCTTCATGACTTATACATGTTCCTATGACTATGAGATTATGCAACTCCCATTTACCGGAGGAACACTTTGTGTGCTACCAAACGTCACAACGTAACTGGGTGATTATAAAGGTGCTCTACAGGTGTCTCCGAAGGTACTTGTTGGGTTGGCGTATTTCGAGATTAGGATTTGTCACTCCGATTGTCGGAGAGGTATCTATGGGCCCTCTCGGTAATGCACATCACTTAAGCCTTGCAAGCATTGCAACTAATGAGTTAGTTGCAGGATGATGTATTATAGAACGAGTAAAGAGACTTGCCGGTAATGAGATTGAACTAGGTATTGAGATACCGACGATCGAATCTCGGTCAAGTAACATACCAATGACAATGGGAACAACGTATATTGTTATGCGGTCTGACCGATAGATATCTTCGTAGAATATGTGGGAGCCAATATGAGCATCCAGGTTCCGCTATTGGTTATTGACCGGAGACGTGTCTCGGTCACGTCTACATAGTTCTCGAACCCGTAGGGCCCGCACGCTTAAAGTTTCGATGACGGTTATATTATGAGTTTATAAGTTTTGATGTACCGAAGGTTGTTCGGAGTCTCGGATGTGATCACGAACATGACGAGGAGTCTTTAAATGGTCGAGCCATGAAGATTGATATATTGAAGCCTATATTTGATATCGAAGTGTTCCGGTGAAATCGGATTTTACCGGAGTACCGAGTATGCTACTGAACCCCCGGGGCTTAATGGGCCATAGTGGGCCTTTGTGGAGAAGAGGAGAGGCAGCTGTGGCAGGGTCAAGGCCCTCCCCCTAGTCCGAATAGGACAAGGAGAGGGGCGGTGCCCCCCCTTCCTTCCCTCTCCCTCCTCTTTCCCTCCACTCCTAATCCAACAAGGAAAGGGAGGGAGTCCAACTCCCGTGGGAGTAGGATTCTCCCGGCCGCTTCCGGCCGGCCGCACTTTCCCTTGATCCTTTATATACGGCGGTGGGGGCACCCTAGAGATGTAACAATTGATCGCTTGATCTTTTAGCCGTGTGTGGTGCCGCCCACCATAATCCACCTCGATAATATCAGAGCGGTGCTTAGGCAAAGCCCTCGCCGGTAGAACATCATCATCGCTACCACGCCGTCAGGTCGACGAAACTCTCCTCAATACTCGCTGGATCGGAGTTCGAGGGACGCCATTGAGCTGAACGCAGCTGAACTCGGAGGTGTCGTATGCTCGCACTTGATCACGGATCATGAAGACGCACGACTACATCAACGCATTGTGCTAACGATTCCGCTTTCGGTTCACGAGGGTACATGGACAACACTCTCCCCTCGCTGCTATGCACCACCATGATCTTGCATGTGCGAGGGAATTTTTTGAAATTACTACGCTCCCAACAAAGGGCATTCGAGCCTGGTTTTATGTGTAGATGTCATATGCACGAGTAGAACACAAGTGAGTTGTGGGCGATATAAGACATACCGCTACCAAAGATGTCATACTTTGTTCGGGCGGTATTGTTGGATGAAGCGCCCGGACCGACATTACGCCAGACGCTTACGCGAGACTGGTTCTACCGACATGCTTTGCACACAGTGGTCTGGCGGTGTCGGCTCCAACTTTAGTTGAACTGAGTGGCTACGCCCGTCCTTGCTAAGGTTAAAACAACACCAACTTGACAAACTATCGCTGTGGTTTTGGTTCTTGCTAAGCTCAAGAGCAGCCACGTAAAACTTGCAACAACAAAGTAGAGGACGCCTAACTTGGTTTTGCAGGCATGTTGTGATGTGATATGGTCAAGACATGATGCTAAATTTTATTGTATGAGATGATCATGTTTTGTAACCGAAGTTATCGCAATCGGCAGGAGCCATATGGTTGTCGCTTATTGTATGCAATGCAATCGCTCGTAATGCTTTACTTTATCACTAAACGGTAGCGATAGTCGAGAAGCATAAGATTGGCGAGACGACAACAATGCTACAATCGAGATCAAGGTGTTGCGCCGCTGACGATGGTGATCATGACGGAAGCTCAAGATGGAGATCACAAGCACAAGATGATGATTACCATATCATATCACTTATATTGATTGCATGTGATGTTTATCTTTTATGCATCCTATCTTGCTTTGATTGACGGTAGCATTATAAGATGATCTCTCACTAAATTTCAAGATAAAAAGTGTTATCCCCTGAGTATGCACTGCTGCCAAAGTTCGTCGTGCCTGCACACCACATGATGATCGGTGATAAGCTCTACGTCCATCTACAACGGGTGCAAGCAAGTTTTGCACACGCAGAATTCTCAGGTTAAACTTGACGAGCCTAGCATATGCAGATATGGCCTCGGAACACTGAGACAGAAAGGTCGAGCGTGAATCATATAGTAGATATGATCAACATAGTGATGTTCACCATTGAAAGCTACTCAATTTCACGTGATGATCGGTTATGGTTTAGTTGATTTGGATCACGTGATCACTTAGAGGATTAGAGGGATGTCTATCTAAGTGGGGGTTCTTAAGTAATATGATTAATTGAACTTAAATTTATCATGAACTTAGTACCTGATAGTATCTTGCTTGTTTATGTTGATTGTAGATAGATGGCCCGTGTTGTTGTTCCGTTGAATTTTAATGCGTTCCTTGAGAAAGCAAAGTTGAAAGATGATGGTAGCAATTACACGGACTGGGTCCAGAATTTGAGGATAATCCTCATTGCTGCACGTAAGAGTTACTCTCGAAGCACCGCTAGGTGTACCACCTGCGCTTAGCAACTACAGCACATTGTGAATGCCCGGCAGCCACTTGTTGATGACTACTCGATATTTCAAGCCATGCTTTACTTGCTTAGAACCGGACTTCAACAACGCTTTTGAACGCCATGGAGCATATGAGATGTTCCAGGAGTTGAAGTTAATATTTCAAGCAAATGCCCGATTGAGAGATATGAAGTCTCCATTAAGTTTGTAACATCCCAAAATTCTAAATTTTGGAATGTTATATTAAATAAATAATTATGCTTGTTTGTTTGATTGTTGTGTAACTGATTGTGTGAAATTGAGTGGAATTCAAAACTTTTTGAAAGTTAAATGAGAGGGAATAAAAGGACTTTCCCAAACTTTCATTTTTGCATTTTATGATCTCCGTGAATTCAAATTCTTTTCACCACAAAACCCTGGAGAGAAGATGACATGACTTCTTCCATTTATTTAAACGACAAGGGGTGTTGAAAATATTTGAATTTCATTTGGAAAATATTTCCAATTCTGAAACTTTATGCAACTCAATGATTTTCACGAGAGAAGATAAAATGACTTCTTCAAATTAAATGAAATATGAGTTGGGAGTTTTAAAAGAATTAAATTCAAAGTTCTTTTGAATTTATTTCCAATTTGGAGTTATTTGAGTTTTATCCAAATTATTTTCTCCAAAACAAAATATATGGAAAATAGGGTAACATGATTCCCTACATCAAAAAATTGGAGAGAAATTAATTTGAAGTCATTTTGGTATTTTAAAATGATTTTATCGACCAGTAGCACTGTGTGAATTATTAAAATTTGTGTGTATTTTATTTGAAACTAAAATAGTGTTCATGTTGTAGAAAATCTTTTTCTGAAAATTTTGATATATTATATGCCTATATAAAATTTTAATTGATTTTTTTTGTTGTCTCTGCTCAAAAAAATCGCTATGCCTCGCCGGGCCAAGGGCTGCCAGCGCCGGCCGCCAAGGCCAAGGCCATCACATGCACTGTGGAGCCACCGCCCTTTCTTTTCCTAGTAGGACTTTTTTCCTACTTTCGCTTATTCCATTTGTTTCTAGATCTTTTCCTTTGTTTCCTAATCCTAGTCTATTTCTTGTCCCTACCCCAAGGAAAACCCTCCTCCCCACTATAAATACCCAAGCACCCCTCCTCCAACACATCAAACCAACACCTCTTCTCTCCTTCTTCTCCAAGAGCAAGCAAGCAGTAAAGACCACCGCCGCCCCACCGCCGCCAAGTGCCACGCCTCGACCTCTCCCGAGGTTTATATGATCTCCTCTCCACCGTCCCCGTGATCTCCTTTCCTCTAGGATCAACTGCAACATCGGATCCGATCTTCTTCCCCAACTCCGACGATCTACTCCGTGAGATCCACGAAATCCTGTAATTCATTTTTTCAGAAAATAGCAATCTTAGAAAATTCATATCTTTTAGAGTTTTTAGTATTTTTGAGTGATTACAATTGCTATGTGTCACAAATTTGCTGAAGTTTCTGTTAGTGTTCTAGATTTCAAATTTGAGTAGTTTAAATTTGAGTTTGATAAATTTTGTTCAGATTAGTATTTTGGCCATAACTTGAGTTTAAAAATAGGTTTTTAATTAATTCTTTTGCTCCTGGTCACTTGTGATATTGTTTAGCTGTAGGATTTAGTTTGGTAATTTTGGAGTATTTTAAATTACATTTTTAGTAAAAACAGTACTGTTTTGCTTACATAGTTGTTTTAGTTATGTAATTATTGTTTTTAATTATTTTTAGTTCATTCCTTTGTAGATTTTCACTTGTTGTTATATGTTTATGTTTAGCTACAGTAGATAAATTTTTGTAGTTATTTATTAGTGTTTAGCTACTGTTTTTTTTTTTGTAATTGCTTGTTTAGTTCATAGTGATAGTGGATAAAATAGTTTTATTAGTTTTTCTTTTTCCACCTCAAGTTATATTGTTTTGTTTCTGTTATTTGTGAACACATTAGTTGTTGTATTTATTTAGTATAGTTTATTAATGTTTTAAGAAATGATTTGTTGTTATAGTTGTCTTAGTGTTTTGCTAGTTGCTATATTTGTTCTAGTATTAACTAGATGGTTATAGTAGTTTTACTTTAGTTCTTTTGTTAGTTAGTAAATTAGTAATTTATTTTCTGTTATTTTATTAGATTTATATTTTCTTTGTTGTAGAAAAAATATTAGAATAATTTAGTGATGTTATGTTAAGATTTGTGTGAGTTGGTCACCACTAGTTTTTCCTTGAATTTTTCTTTCAAGTTTTTCCTTTGGTTTTCAATTTGGTTTTCCTTGTTGCTTTTATTTTGATTGAGTATTGTTATGAGTGTTAGAATTGTTTGCTAGGATGTTTGCTTATGTGAATGCTATGTTTGACTATATAGATTTTCAACGGAGTGACGATTAGTTCTACCAAGTCATTTTCTGACAGCGTTGTTATCTTCATCAAGTATTACCAGGCAAGTTCACTTTGACCATGCTTTCATACCTATGTTTTTATTGCATTTAGTGGCATCTTTGTAACAACTCTCCAAAGAGTGATACTGAATTTTGTAGTTGAGTAGTATGCATGAGGTAGGAACCCATCCCCTGTTACCAAGCCCGAGACGCTATTTATTTTAAGGCTACGCTTATAGTAAACGGGTTGGTATGAGTGCTCGAGAGTGGTGTGAAGAAGGAGGACTCTACGCCAATGACGCATAACTCCATGATGGCATCTGCAAGGACTGCATTTTCAAGGCCTCAAGACTTCAAGACTCGAGACAAGAATTCAATACACACTCATCGGGTGAAGGATTGCTGACGGCACCCTGGAGAAACCAAAGGTTGGTCGATGCATGGAGAAGCGCCATGACATCTTGGCGGAAAGCTTCACCCAGACTCAAAGAGACGGAAGAATACTTCATGCCCGAAGCTTACCTGCAACCGCAAGTCACTATGGGCTCGCTTGGTTGACCTTAGTTGTGACTCGGCTGGGACGGTGCTAGCAGATGTAGAACTACTAGGATTGATGAGCACCGGACAAGGGTCGAGGAACTCTTCGAAGACCATGTTTTGTCGCCTTTGTTCTCAAACACCTCAAGTGCGAGAACGTAAAAGAGGGATCGAATCTTATGGTAAAGTGTACAAACCTCTCGCAGAGGGTTTAAACCTAATCGATTAGCCGTGTCCCCTACACGCATAATTTGAGCCTCGACTTGGATCTATCTCTAACTCTCAACACCGGATTGATAACTTAATTGTGGGCAACTTATGATGATTTTGGACTATGAGACATCGGTTACGGAACCATGTCATGATAGAAAACTCCATAGTACAGACTTCATTTATTCCTTTGATGTAGGGAAAATAAATCAGCTTTTACGCAAAACAAAACTCAAACACAGAGCCACAAAGCCATATTGCATATAGTATAGTTTTATCATCTGCTTTTCTCATGTCGTGATCTTGCCGTACATTCAATGTAATCGACTCTACACGGCTGCAACGTATCATGTTGCGTATACTTTCTTCCGACGAGTAAGAGTACGGCACAGGTTACGGTTCACACTCAACCCGCCGATGGCGCTGACGGACTCCACACCGACTATTGGTTTCAGCAGACTTATGAGGTATATATCGCTTTTACGTTATTTATACATGTGATTGCACTTTGATATATACATTGATGTACCGTAAAGCAAAGATACCGATCCAGTGGATGGCACAAATACACAGAGGCTTGACCGCCTCGAGGTCGGGTCGCCACAGCTCTACAACCGCAAGATGGAGGTGAATAGTTCTCACAAGGAGCATATACTGTAATGTCTGGGTATAACAATCACTTGATTCAACCGGGAGTTAATCTTCCGGATGATAGCGCCATTGACAGAATTCTTCAATCATCGCCACCAAGCTACAAGAGCTTTGTGATGAACTATAACATGCAAGGGATGGATAAGACCATTCCCAAGCTCTTCGCAATGCTAAAGGTCATGGAGGTAGAAAACAAGAAGGAGCATCAAGTGTTGATGGTCAATAAGACCACAAGTTTCAAGAAAAGGGCAAAGGAAGAAGAAGGAACTTAAGAAGAACAGCAAGCAAGTTGCTGCTCAAGAGAAGAAACCCAAGTCTCGACCTAAGCCCGAGACTGAGTGCTTCTACCGCAAATGACCGGTCACCGAAGCGGAACTGCCCCAAGTATTTGGCGGATAAGAAGGATGGCAAGGTGAACAAAGGTATATGTGATATACATGTTATTGATGTGTACCTTACTAGAGCTCGCAGAGCACCGGTATTTGATACTGGTTCTCTGCTAATATTTGCAAATCAAACAGGACTACGGATTGCTTAACACCGCCAAGGACGAGGTGACGACGCGCTGGAAACGGTTCCAAAGTCGATGTGATCGCTGCCGCACGCTACCTCTACATCTACCTTCGGATTAGTATTAGACCTAAATAATTGTTATTTGGTGCCGCCATGAGCATGAGCATTATATCTGGATCTTGTTTGATGCTAGACGGTTATTCATTTAAATTAGAGAATAATGGTTGTTCTATTTATATGAGTAATATCTTTATGGTCATGCACCCTTGAAGAGTGGTCTATTTTGATGAATCTCGATAGTAGTGATACACATATTCATAATGTTGAAGCCAAAAGATGCAGAGTTGATAATGATAGTGCAACTTATTTGTGGCATCGCCGCTTGGGTCATATTGGTGTAAAGCGATGACTAAACTCCATATCGATGGACTTTTGGAATCACTTGATTATGAATCACTTGGTACTTATGTAACCATGCCTCATGGGCAAGATGACTAAAACGCCGCTTCTCCCAGACTATGGAGAGAGCAATGATTTGTTGGAAATCATACATACGTATGTATGTGGTCCGATGAATATTGAGGCTCGTATGATATCGTTATTTTCTCACCTTCACAGATGATTTGAGCAGATATGGGTATATCTACTTAATGAAACATAAGTCTAAACATTTGAAAAGTTCAAAGAATTTCAGAGTGAAGTTGAAAATCATCGTAACAAGAAAATAAAGTTTATACGATCGATCGTGGAGGAGAATATTTGAGTTACGAAGTTTGGTCTACATTTGAAACAATGCGAATAGTTTCGCAACTCACGCCACCCGAACACCACAACAGAATGGTGTGTCCGAACATCGTAATCGTATTTTACTAGATATGGTGCAGTCTATGATGTCTTTACCGATTTACCGCTATCATTTTGGGGTTATGCTTTAGAGACAGCTGCATTCACGCTAAATAGGGCACCATCGAAATCCATTGAGACGACGCTTTATGAACTGTGGTTTCGCAAGAAACCAAAGTTGTCGCTTTAAAGTTTGGGCTGCGATGCTTATGTGAAAATCTTCAACCTGATAAGCTCGAACCCAAATCGGAGAAATGTGTCTTCATAGGATACCCAAAGGAGATCAAGGGTACACCTTCTATAACAGGTCCAAGGCAAGACATTCATTGTTAAAATGGATCCTTTCTAGAGAAGGAGTTTTCCTCAAAGAAGTGAGGGAGGAAAGTAGAACTTGATGAGGTAACTGCACCTTCTCCCTTATTGAAAGTAGTTCATCACGTAAACCGTTCCTCGTGACACCTACACCACTTAGTGAGGAAGTTAATGATGATGATCATGGAACTTCAGATCAAGTTGTTACTGAACCTCGTAGGTCAACCAGAGTAAGATCCGCACCAGAGTGGTACGGTAATCATGTTCTGGAGGTTATGTTACTAGACCATGACGAACCTACGAACTATGAAGAAGCGACGGTGAGCCCAGATTCCGCAAAATGGCTTGAGGCCATGAAATCTTAGATGGGATCCATGTATGAGAACAAAGTGTGGACTTTGGTTGACTTGCCCAATGATGGGCAAGCCATTGAGAATAAATGGATCTTCAAGAAGAAGACTGACACTGACGGTAATATTACTGCCTATAAAGCTCGACTTGTTGCAAAAGGTTTTTGACAAGTTCAAGGGATTGACTACGATGAGACTTTCTCACACGTAGCGATGCTTAAGTCTGTCTGAATCATGTTAGCAATTGTCGCATTTTATGATTATGAAATTTGGCAAATGGATGTCAAAACTGCATTCCTGAATGGATTTCTGGAAGAAGAGTTGTATATGATGCAACCAGAAGGTTTTTTTCGATCCAAAGGGAGCTAACAAAGTGTGCAAGCTCTAGCGATCCATTTATGGACTGGTGCAAGCCTCTCGGAGTTGGAATAAACATTTTGATAGTGTGATCAAAGCACTTGGTTTTATACAGCCTTTTGGAGAAGCCTGTTGAGGGAGTCCTGGATTAGGGGGTGTCCGGATAGCCGAACTATCACCGTTGGCCGGACTCCTGGACTATGAAGATACAAGATTGAAGACTTCATCCCGTGTCCGGATGGGACTTTCCTTGGCGTGGAAGGCAAGCTTGGCGATACGGATATGTAGATCTCCTACCATTGTAACCGACTCTGTGTAACCCTAACCCTATCCGGTGTCTATATAAACCCGAGGGTTTTTGTCCATAGGATGAACAACAATCATACCATAGGCTAGCTTCTAGGGTTTAGCCTCTCTGATCTCGTGGTAGATCCACTCTTGTACTACCCATATCATCAATATTAATCAAGCAGGAGTAGGGTTTTTACCTCCATCGAGAGGGCCCAACCTGGGTAAAACATCGTGTCCCTTGTCTCCGTTACCATCCGCCTAGACGCACGCCGGGACCCCTACCCGAGATCCGCCGGTTTTGACAATCGACATTGGTGCTTTCATTGAGAGTTCCTCTCGTCGCCATCCTTAGGCCCGATGGCTCCTTCGATCATCAACAACGACGCTGTCCAAGGTGAGACTTTTCTCCCGGACAGATCTTCAGATTCGGGCTTTGCATCAAGGGCCAATTCACTTGGCCATCCGAGCAGATCGAAGCTACGCCCGCCATCGTGTCGATTTGGGAGTTTGAACTACACGTCCGACATCCGCGGAGACTTGATCTTCGACGGATTCGAGCCACGCCAAGCGCCACAGACTCTCCTCGATGGGCACGATCTAGCTCGCCGCAGTAACAAGGCCTCGAGGTCGCATTCAGTGTCCGCCCACCCCTTAGCTCGAGCCGACTCACCGATCGAGGACGAGTGGTTGGACACCGCCGGGATACGATCTCACGGCGATTGAGCCAACTCCATCCTCGTCCTTTGCGAAGACCGTGACTCCAAGGTGCCGGACCAACCCTCTCGCGCCGCCAATCGAATCCAATTACGCCGTTATGGAGTTCATCGCCACGAACATCTTTCAAAGACTCTCCCTTTGGCGACATCCTGAATTCATCAAGTCTCTTTCTTTATCTCGAGAGCCCTGGCCGGACTACGGTCAGAAGGTTGGGATGCGACGACGAAGAAATTCGACGCCCACCCACCACCCACTTTGTAGCCACAACGATGATTTAACCGACATGCTCGATTCGACCAAGACATCGACGGATGGACGACGATGTCGAGATTTACTCAAGAACCAGCGCCATAGGCAATCGGAAGGCCACCTCGCCATACGATATATACATGGTGGACATCCCAAAAGATGGGAACGGCGATGGAACAATGGAGGATGACCCTCCAAGAAACAGCCCAAGCGCCGGGCCAAGCGCCGCCTAAATCCCGCCACAAAAAAATGGTGATTCCGACGGAGATAATAACACCCCTGGACAAGGTCAAGACAACCCTCCAGCAGATTCAGACAGAGGAGGGAGAAGCCAGCCTCATGATAGAGCGCGCATGGAGGTGGAGGACGGTAATTATATGCCTCCTCCAAGATGAGGCAAGCCTCGATTTACGCATTTAATTTGTCGCTCCTAAGGATCCCGCCAACAGAGTGTTTCAAACGCAGGCTTATGGCCACGGCAAGCAAACTCAAGAAAAGCAGCAGCAGCTTAGAGCTGACTAAGACCTGCTAGTCGACAGATGGATCAAGTCCTGCACCAAGAGTACGAACTCAACGCCTCCAAGAGATACCTAAATGCAGGCTGCTACCCCAATTAGAGGAAGCAGACCCAAACCTACATTACCAACAGATGATGCGGCCGACCGCCACCCCTGTGGTCACGACAGAGAGGCCTCTAGACCTCCATTCAAGCCGCATCCGGCCGCCGAAAAGTACCAAGGCACGGGAAACGCACTGCACCTATGAGACATATTGAGGACAAGGCAAGGCAAAAGATCGATCTACGGATCGCAGGGCGCCTACGACACGTGATGATAACCGCCACGGCGGATACAGCAATTCCGCCGGCCGAACACAGAGACAAAGCTCATTTGAGTTGCGCCGTGATATAGCTCAATATAGAGGCGCCAAGACACCCACTATGCTTCATGCACGAAGTGATAGATCATCAAATCCCGAGGGTTTCAAACCCAGAACATCAAATCATGCGATGGCACAACAGATCCTCGCGGTTTGATCGAGGACTACCTCCTCCATATCCACATGGCCCGGCGATGATCTACACGCCATCAAATACCTCCCACTCAAGCTTAAAGGACCAGTTCGCATTGGCTTAACAGCTTGCCGCAGAATCAATTGGTTGTTGGGAGGACCCGAAGCCGCATTCCTTGATAATCTCCAGGCACACACGGCGACCACCATACGCCGATGACCTCAGCCACATAATTCAGCAGCCGTAAGAATCGCCGACACTCGACACGGCTCCTAACCAAGAAAAATCAAATCGCTGATCGTCCGGATGCAGAGGCCCTTGCAGCCTTCAAACATAACATCCCCGACGAGTGGCTTGCCCGCACCTAGGACAGAAAAGCCAAATCCATGGCAGCCCTCATAACGCCATGACCCGCTATGCTGGAGAGGACAGCTGGCTAGCTCAGAGTAACTGTCAGACCCCGATTCCAAGTCACATCGATCTAGCCGGTAACACCTCATATCACTTTTGCGCCTCACGCACGGTATCCCCCGGGCGCCGCGCTACCATGGCCCGGACCATTTTCGCTTTATGTCTCACGATATGGTAGTGTCGCTAGCATCCATATGACAGAGAACCCGGACGACATGGCTAGTCGTGAACCCAAAGCGCGCTTAACCCATGGGGACAGGCATACATGAATCACATCGAGCATGCCGGTCATCAACGTAGAATCCGGCTGTAGCACTGGCTAACAGACTCCGCATCCCGGCTGTAGCAGGCTAGGCAGACTCCGGATGTCACCAAGCGACATTTCAAGGGATGTATATAGGAACGGTGAAACACATGCCGCCACCAAAGTGTCCAAAGCAAGAGGCCGGGCTAGCAGACTCCGTGAACCAGGCAGAAGCGGACTACTATCGCCAGAAGCACTAGACTACATTTCCCATATGAGAGGCTGCCAAGGATAAACAACTAGATTGTCGGATCCCACACATATCAAGCATTTCAAACATACACACAATATGCTCAATATGTGTAAATACAACATGGCATCACAACATAACTCTACGACTCAAATATTTATTCATTAGGCCCGAGGAGCGAGATATTACAAACATGGGTCTCATGACCCAATACTCGAGCATACAAGTCAAAGCACAAGCGAAACTTAACATGTCCGAGTACGTATATTTACAAATGAAAAGGCCGAGAAGCCCGACTATCTACCGATTCCGCCGAGGGCACAAGATCGTAGCTGAGGTAACAAGCTAAACGTCAAGTCCACGCTGAACTACTAGCGAGACCGAAGTCTCTCGCAAAAACATAAATAGGCAAACGTGAGTACAAACGCATCAAAGAAGACTTACATCGTAACTAACTACATATGCATCATTATCAAAAGGGGTGGTGGAGTTTGACCGCAGCAAGCCAGCTTTGACTCGTGGCTATCCCGAACTACGATCGCAAGTAACTCTTTTGAGGTGGCGCACACGAATCCACATATTCACCATATCAATACACCACTATGGATCCGCCTCCCGCCTCCCTACGAGAACGCCATCCATAGCACTCACGCTTATCTTGTGCATTTTAGAGTATCCACTTTCACTTGTCTATGAACCGATATAGGCAACCTGTAAGTCCTTTTCCGTGGACACGGCTATTCAATAGATCATATTAACCCCGTAGGGTGTACTTCTTCACACACGCTCACCACTTACCGCCGCTTACACGACATGTACTGCAACCTTCAAGCGGAAGCCCAACGGGTGTCGGCCACGCCTACCTAAACACTCAAGTCCCTAGTCCAGTTTATCGCCTATTCGGTTCCATCCGCAGGAGTCCGCCGAGGTTTCCACTAACGGCCCCGAACGATGTGTGCAGGTTCCCAGATACCAAACGGCATTCGCACACCGGCCACGGTATCTACCGCATCATAGCCCACCCCTAGGGTCAGCGCCACGCACGGCCTCCAACACATATCCTACAAACACCGTAAACTAGTTGCAACTCCCGGACAGAGGACAAGGTGGTCAAGAAGCCGAGAGAGTCAATTAAGGATCCCAATGTGTGGTAGTAACTGTTTCATGGATCACAAACACGTAACTCAGTTCCCGAGGACGGCTTCAATGAGACAACCCACCATGTACTCCTACATGGCCTCTCACCGCTACCTTTACCAAATCGTGTTCACACACTTAGCTCACACATAGTAGGACATGTTCACACACCTCCGATTCATCCTCGGCGAATCGACCTGACTCAACTCTAAGCAAGAGCAGTGCATGACAAACAAGCATGAATGAGTAGGCACAACAGGCTCAAAGAACTCCTAATCATGCTAGTGGGTTTCATCTAATTACTGTGGAATGACATGTCATGCAAAGGATAAGGGGTTCAGCATCGCAGAAGTAACACATGAGTCGTTGTTGTCCTAATGCAGTAAAATAGAGCAGGAGCGAGAGTGGGATTATATCGAATGAACAAGGGGTTTTGCTTGCTCGGCACTTCAAGATAATATTGTTCTTCATCGTGTCATCGAACAATCGCCTAACATCGCTCACCGAGAGGGACAAACACCGCAATCGAGAAAGAACACAATCAATGCAATGCACAATCACATGAATGACATGTCATGTTAAGGTACTGAATTCACCTAATGCAATATCTAGCCAAGTTAATTGAAGTGGAACTCAAACAAGAACAAATTCCAACTCCAAATGTTATTTCATAAATTGCCCTAATCATCATTTGTCCTTTTCAGTGAGGTTAACTTGTTCAAACATGCATGATCATGGCATAAACAGATTCTTCATATTTTTCTGATCATTTTTCATATATAACTTATTTCCATTGGAGTTATAGATTATTTTCTATGAATTTTAGAAGTTTTGGATATATTCTGGAATTTCCTGAATTAAATTAAATCCAGAAAACCTATTATCGCTACCAAGATGACGCCGTGTGACGCAGCAAGTCAACAGGGCGGTCCAGGTCAAACTGACCAGGCCCCAAGTGTCGCTGGAATTAGATTAGCTAAAAACAATTAGTACTAATCCTAACTAATTATCAGGCCGGGCCCCACCGCCGCTGAGTCGAGGAAAAGTCAACGGGCAAAGGTCAACCCACGCCGTCAATGGGTCACGGTCGCTGGCGTTAGCCGCCAAGAGTCCAGACGCGGCGAGGGGGTTTCGAAACGAGCCACATGGCATCGCTTCGCCGTGGTTTGTTATGTTTCAACGCGCCGCAGCGGGCGCCGCATCTAGTGGTGGCGGTAGGTGCCGGGTGGCTGGAAAATGGTCGGCGACGACGCTGGCGGGTTGCCGGAGCTCGGACGAACTCGGGTCGCTGCTAGGAGGCACGGCAGAGGTGCGAGGGTGCCGCGGGCCTCGGGAACACGGTGAGTGCGGTGAAGCGCCGGTGCGCGCTATAGGTGACGGTGGCTATGGCGGCGACATGGCCGGGCGGCGAAGAGCTTCTTTGCTGCGGCGGTTGGCGCGTTAGGGGAAGCAGACGACCGTGGGGAGAGGGGGAACGACGGTGAGCTCACGTGGATCCCAGAGAGGTGGACGGCGAGCTCGGGAAGACCGAACGGCGCGACTGACGGCGGGCGATCTCGGTGGCCGAGGAGGAGAAAAGCATCGGGCGGCGCTCGGGCCCTTCCGTCACGTGGCTCGGTGAGGAGGTATGGAACAAAGTGGCGGAGCTCGAGGATAGCTCGGGCGGCCTGGGATGGCCGTGGCCGGGTGGTGCACGCCGGGCAAGCGGCGCGGTTTTGCTGATGCGAGGGAGAGAGCCAGAGGAGGGGAGAGGCACGGAGAGAGGAGAGGGGCTGGGGTGCGTGGCCTCCTGCGGCGCTGCCTAGGAGCACTGGAGGAGCCAGGCAGGTGAGGGAGGAGGTGGCTGCTGGGCGGCCACGCCTGCCCTTCCAAGGGCGAGGGAGGAAGACGACACGGGGAAGTGGCGGGGCTGGGCCGTGGCTGGGCCGGGTTGGTGGTGCCAGTGTACTAACTCTCTCTCTCTCTGTTTATTTTATTTATTGTTTCTGCTTTTTATTATTTCAGAACTTCGTGGCTTTATTAAAATACTTAGACACCTCCGTAAATCATGTAACTAATCATGGCTACTGCTTAGAATATATCCAACAAGAAACATTTTAGTTTATGATTATTTGAGTATTTAAAATATTATTTAGCAATTAAATGCCCAAATGCAAATACTATATGATTTAACTCAAAAATCCGTAATGGCCTAGAATATGTGCACCATTTTTGCAGAGATTTTAAACCAATCCAAAAATGATAAACTTTTCTCAAGGGCATTTTGGGTTCATTGAGAATATTTTATTTGAACCTAGTTGATTTGGTTTGGTGCTAGGGTTTGAGCAATCCCCATCTCAATTTTCAAATAAGTTTAAACATGATGCATGGACGCCGATGAACCTAATTACAATCAGATCTAGGGTCTGGATAACTCACCCCTCACTAAACAAGAATCTCGCCCGAGATTCAAGACGGAGGTAAGAGGAAAGGGGAGTCACAAACTATCACAATCTTCATGATCCATTTGCCCTTCTCAAGATGTTGATTCATTCCATCATCTCGGTCTTGACGCCTTTGCTTTCGAGATCTTCACCGACACGACAACAGTAAAGAGGGGAAATCCTACAGTGATTTAATCTTCTTGAAGATCGAGCAACTCAAGATCAGTTCATGGAGAGACGAAGAACAACTCTTGAGTTGAGACACCAAACACACATTAGGAATGATGGTAAAGAAATGGATGACGAAGGTTCAAATTGGTAGGCAACCATTCCACGCTTAAGTAAAATGGTGCATGGTTTCAAAGTAACAAGGAGATGATTGCCATGATTCCATAACGGGACACCTTAGGAAAGGTGACTTCTAGAATGATTCCCTTATGGCAAAAGAATTACTTTTGATACAAAGATCATTGAAACTCTTTATACCAGCCTAAGGCAATCACAAACGATCGCTTGGTGGAGTGCAAAGGAATGGCATACCTGCACTAGAATGGATGATGTGGACTACCTTGTTGAAGACAACGCAATGGATGATTTTGCTTATCACCGAAATGGATGGAACCCATGGTAGGACCACTTTAAAGATGATCCTAACAACAACCACCGAGAGAGCAGCCCATGGAAATTGGCACAATAGCGGTGCAAGCTGGAACAACATGCAAATGTTGGGAAGGTTCCAACCATCATATCTGCCGAGATTCAGATCCGTTAGAAGCAGGGATGCTTCGCACTCATCAAGTCTAGAAAGAGAACTGAAAGTTTGCAACACAAATCGACGAGATGACGCTATAGATTCTCGGGAATGAACTGCGATAGCATGCTCCAAGACATGAGCTAGTTCTCACATAAACCTGTGGACACGCTGTCCAAGACAAGCATGACCATGTTGTAGTCTTATAATAAAACACTACCGAGTTCAGGTGGGGAACCATCATCGAGGATATCGCAGTCTTGTGCATTACCATGGATTAGCACTTAACTCCTTCTCCTACAACAAATCCGTCAATGGCTTGGTGTGCTAGGAAACACATATGGAGTGGAGGCGGCCAACCTATCAACCCATAGGGCACTTCGCACGCGCATGACTAACTTGGGACGATTCCAGAGGAAACAAGACAAGCTTTCTTTAATTCACGGCGCAACTTGCATCGATGCACATGAATTAGAGGAAGTCACTACTTATCCAAACATATGCTTCATGAATGAAACACGAAGAAATGCTTACACAAGTTTCCAACACTAGGTTGATGTTCAACATGACTCATGGGGAGACAAATGTCACCGATGGGCCCAACAACAACTCATCGGGATTTCCATATCATCGACTTCCACCATCATGTGAACACGGTGATAGCATTGGTCGACCAAAGATGTAATGGTGTATGCTCGAGGGATCAACCACGAGTAAGACAACATCACAAATATCGTTGGTTCTGATTTGACTTGACGATAGCCCACACTCAAATCAAAGGATTGATAAGACAATAGGTCCAAGAATCGATCACAGGACCAATCGATGAAGATATCATCTTTCTTCAACACACACTACACAAGAATATCCCTTGAACGAACTAAGTTAGGCAAGCTTTTATCTTCCAACTCTCCAAGTTGTTGTCTAGCTTAACCAACTAGCTCTGTGGATATCCAACACAGATTCTTGGAGAAAGGGTGGTTCACAAGAAACCAACTTGATCACTTAACTCAACATAACAATGAAACAACCCGTAACACTTCCAAGAAGATATTTGGAAAGTCACGAACCAACCGTATGTTACTAAGCTCGAGAACAATCTTGCTTTTGAGGCAAGACGATATGATCAAATGAGTGAGGACTTGACAAGATCCTAACTCATCAATCAAAGTGTGCACCGTAAATAAGGACTAGGTAGCACGATCAATCTTAGGATGATGATTTAATAATCAACACGCTAAGAATGAGGATATTGTCCATTAGCTGCCAAGCAACGAGTTGCTCGGAGTATTGATTTCACACATCACAATTCACTTGTCGGCATTCCGCTATGCATAACACGGAACCGAGGAATGAATAATGATGGCGGAAGTATCACCGCATCAGGAATTCATAAGAGAAGGTGCAATTCTCATGACACTCTTGACATAAAGATGGTAACACTCCAGGGTAGAACAGAACAAAAGCTGGATTGGCATTTTGTTTTGCAGAATACAACTACTTTAACCACTCCAAGAAATGGAGAAGGTGCTGGAGTTTGTTTCTCCTAGTCATTCCAGAACAGAATGGCTTGACGGACCACAAGGAAAATGGGCATCGATGAACGAATCCACACATACTCTTGGTTATCAACTGATAGAGGATGGTCGGGATACAACTAAAGAGAGCAACTCAAAGGAACATATAATTTTCTGAGTTGTGGATGCATAGATTAGTATGTCGAGTAAAGCTCAACATTTCTTCGGGATAATCCATGCAGAGAAGGTAGAACTGGCAGATTCACAATTATGGATGGAGAAATCATCGAGAGCACTCTGATTGTGATCCTTCGGTTCCGCGAGGCACTTCTGCCTTATTGGTTCATGGTATTCGAAAGAAAGAAATACCACGACCTCGAGGACTAATGCAAAGGTTACTAATATCCTAAAGGAACTAGCAAATACTAACAACATGAAGTAGGATGAATCTCGGTTCAAAAACCAGTGAGTAGAATACCTACTAACTAATAACATCACGGATGCTTTCAAGAATAATGGCCGTAATCATCACATCGGGATACAAAAGCATTGCTAAATTGCTAGGTGACTCAGAAACACCTAGGGTCATAATAATAGCTCCAACATATATGTCAAGGCAATAAATTACCTCAACATACTAATTAGTGTGCTTAATCCGCCCAAATGAACATTAGAAAAGGAGAGAAGGGATTTGCAAATGCATCGATCGTTTAGAGACTGGATGACTCTGACAAGATAACGGCTGTAAATGCTCAAAAGATTTGAGACATCATGCAAAATGGTGGCATAACCACTCTACAACAACATAACAAGATTCTGAGATCAACAGCTAACATACGTAAATAGTAGGAACTGAATCGGGCTTAAACCCAACAATCTTAAAAGTCTATGGATTAGTACACGCCATCCCGATAGATAGATGAGAAGCCTAGTTCTTAAACCCCAGAGAAGAGAAGAGGATGACTCAGATCGAAGGCCATGAGGTATAAGGAGTAAAAGAGCCTTACGCTCCTTCCACAATCAATTCCTTACATAACTAAAGCATTTCTAGACACAACTTCACCAGTTTGGCTTGGTAATCCTACAGCAACAGCTCGATACCAACGCTGTCAGACCCCGATTCCAAGTCACATCGATCTAGCCGCTAACACCTCATATCACTTTGCGCTCACGCACGGTATTCCTACGGTGTCGCCTTACCATGGCCCGGGACCGCTTATGCTTTTGGCTCACGATATGATAGTGTCGCTAGCATCCATATGACAGAGAACCCGGCCGATATGGCTAGTCGTGAACCCAAAGCGGCGCTAACCCATGGGGACAGCATACATGAATCACATCGAGCATGTCGGTCATCAACGCAGAATCTCAGCTGTAGCACTGGGCTAACAGGACTCGTATCCCGGCTGTAGCAGTTAGGCAGACTCCTGATGTCACCGCGGACATTTCAAGGGATGTATATAGGAACGAAGTGAAACACATGCCGCCAAATAAGTGTCCAGAGCAAGAGTGTCATTAGCAGACTCGTGAACCGGTCAGAAGGACTACTATCGCCAGAAGCACTAGATTACATTTCCCATATGAGAGGCTGCCAAGGATAAACAACTAGATTGTCGGATCCCACACATATCAAGCATTTAAAACATACATACAATATGCTCAATATGTGTAAATACAACATGGCATCACAACATAACTCTATGACTCAAATATTTATTCATTAGGCCCGAGGAGCGAGATATTACAAACATGGGTCTCATGACCCAATACTCGTGAGCATACAAGTCAAAGCACAAGCGAAACTTAACATGTCTCGAGTACGTACATTTACAAATGAAAAAGGCCGAGAAGCCTCGACTATCTACTGATCTCGCCGAGGGCACAAGATCGTAGCTGAGGTAACAAGCTAAACGTCAAGTCCACGCTGAACTACTAGCGTAGACCAAGTCTCTCTCGCAAAACATAAAATAGGCAAACGTGAGTACAAACGTATTTCAAAGAAGACTTACATCGTAACTAACTACATATGCATCATTATCAAAAGGGGTTGTGGAGTTTGACCGCAGCAAGCCAGCTTTGACTCGTGGCTATCCCGAACTACGGCCGCAAGTAACTCTTTGAGGTGGCGCACACGAGTCCACATATTCACCATATCAATACACCACTATAGATCCGCCCCGCCTCCCTACGAGAACGCCATCCATAGCACTCACGCTATCTTGTGCATTTTAGAGTATCCACTTTCACTTTGTCTATGAACCGATATAGGCAACCCAAGTCCTTTTTCGTGGACACGGCTATTCAATAGATCATATTAACCTCGCAGGGTGTACTTCTTCACACACGCCTCACCACTTACCGCCGCTACCCGACATGTACTGCAACCTTCAAGCTGAAGCCCAACGGGTGTCGCCCACGCCTACCTAAACACTCAAGTCCCTAGTCCAGTTTTATCGCCTATTCGGTTCCATCCGCAGGAGTCCGCCGAGATTTCCACTAACGGCCCCGAACGATGTGTGCAGGGTTCCCGAGATACCAAACGGCATTCGCACACCGGCCACGTGTATCTACCGCATCATAGCCCACCCCTAGGGTCAGCGCCACGCACGGCCTCCAACACATATCCTACAAACACCGTAAACTAGTTGCAACTCCCGGACAGAGGACAAGGGTGGTCAAGAAGCCGAGAGAGTCAATTAAGGATCCCAATGTGGTAGTAACTGCTTCATGGATCACAAACACGTAAATCAGTTCCTCGAGGACGGCTTCAATTAGACAACCCACCATGTACTCCTACATGGCCTCTCACCGCTACCTTTACCAAATCGTGTTCACACACTTAGCTCACACACAAGAGGACATGTTCACACACCTCCGATTCATCCCCGATGAATCAGACCTAACTCAACTCTAAGCAGTAGCAGCATGACAAACAAGCATGAATGAGTAGGCACAACAGGCTCAAACAACTCCTACTCATGCTAGTGGGTTTCATCTAATTATCGTGGAATGACAGTCATGCAAGAGGATAAGGGGTTCAGCCACCGCAGCAAGTAACACATGAGTTGTTGTTGTCCTAATGCAGTAAAATAGAGCAGGAGCAAGAGAGTGGGATTATATCGAATGAACAAGGGGTTTTGCTTGCCGGCACTTCAAGATAATATAGTTCTTCATCGGTGTCATCGAACAATCGCTTAACGCTGTTCATCGAGAGGGACAAACACCGCAACTCGAGAAAGAACACAATCAATGCAATGCACAATCACATGAATGACATGTCATGTTAAGGTACTGAATTCACCTAATGCAATATCTAGCCAATTTAATTGAAGTGGAACTCAAACAAGAACAAATTCCAACTCCAAATGTTATTTCATAAATTGCCCTAATCATCATTTGTCCTATTCAGTGAGGTTAACTTGTTCAAACATGCATGATCATGGCATAAACAGATTCTTCATATTTTTCTAATCATTTTTCATATATAACTTATTTCCATTGGAGTTATAGATTATTTTCTATGAATTTTAGAAGTTTTGATATATTCTGAATTTCCTGAATTAAATTAAATCCAGAAAACCTATTATCGCACAAGATGACGCTTGGTGATGTCGCAAGTCAACAGGGCGGTCCAGTCAAACTGACCTGGGGCCTCAAGGTCGCTGGAATTAGATTAGCTAAAACAATTAGTACTAATCCTAACTAATTAACAGGTACGCCCCACCGCCGCTGAGTCGAGGAAAAGTCAAACCGGCAAGGGTCAACCCACGCCGTCAACGGGTCACGATCGCTGGCGCTTAGTCAGCCGGCGAGTCCAGACGCTGGGCGAGGGGTTTTAAACGAGCCACATGGCATCGCTTCGCCGTGGTTTGTTATGTTCGAACGCTGCAGCGGGCGCGCATCTAGTGGTGGCGTGGTAGGTGCCGGGTGGTCAAAAGTGGCCGGCGACGACGCTGGCGGCTGCCGAGCTCGGACGAACTCGGGTCGCCGCTAGGAGGCACGGCAGAGGTGCGGAGGGTGCATGGCCTCGGGAACACGGTGAGTGCGTGAAGCGCCGGTTGCGCTATAGGTGACGGTGGCTATGTCGGCGACATGGCCGGGCGGCGAAGAGCTTCTGCTGCGCGGTTGGCGCGTTAGGGGAAGCAGACGACCGTGGGGAGAGGGGGAACGGACGGTGAGCTCACGGATCCCAGAGAGGTGGACGGCGAGCTCTGGGAAGAACGAACGGCGCGACCGACGGCGGTGATCCTCGTGGCCGAGGAGGAGAAAAGCATCGGGCGGCGCTCGGGCCCTTCCGTCACGTGGCTCGGCGAGGAGGTAGGGAACGGCGGCGGAGCTCGAGGATAGCTCGGCCGGTTGGGATGGCTGTGGCCGCTGTGGTGCACATCGGCGGCGGCGGGCGCTGCTCGGGTGATGCGAGGGAGAGAGCGAGGAGGGGAGAGGCACGGAGAGAGTGAGAGGGGCTGGGGGGCGTGCGCGCCTGCGGGCGCTGCCTAGGAGCACCGGAGGAGCCAGCAGTGGAGGGGAGGAGGTGGCTGGGCGTGCCACGCCCTGCCCTTCCAAGTAGGGAGGAAGACGACACGGAGGGAAGCGGCGGTGGGCTGGGCCGTGCTGGGCCGGTTGGTGGCGCCAGGTAAGGCCCAAGTACTAACTCTCTCTCTGTGTGTTATTTTATTTATTGTTTCTGCTTATTATTTCAGAACTTCAGTGGCTTTATTAAAAATACTTAGACACCTCCGTAAATCATGTAACTAATCATGGCTACTGCTTAGAATATATCCAACAAAGAAACATTTTAGTTTATGATTATTTGAGCATTTAAAATATTATTTAGCAATTAAATGCCCAAATGCAAATACTATATGATTTAACTCAAAATCCGAATGGCCTAGAATATGTGCACCATTTTTGGCAAGAGGTTTTAAACCAATCCAAAATGATAAACTTTTCTCAAGGGCATTTTGGGTTCATTGAGAATATTTTTATTTGAACCTAGTTGATTTGGTTTGGTGCTAGGGTTTGAGCAATCCCCATCTCAATTTTCAAATAAGTTTAAACATGATGCATGGACGCTGATGAACCTAATTACAATCAGATCTAGGGCTGTGACAGTAACAACTTGACCAAAAACCCTGGTAGTTCAGATACCAAGGACAGCAATGGCAGGTTGCATCGCAACAAGCACAAGCGCCGCATTAACGGCGATAATGTTGAAGATACGGCAGTCAATGCCGGATTCAGAGGCTCTAAACCCGTCAGCGGAAAAGCCTTTCAAAAGAAATACCCAGGTCTGGCCAAATCTGGACCGAATACTGATCGCCGTGCAAATACATGGCACCCCGAAAACCAGCCAACCACACCACCAGGGATTGTTGGGTCTTCAAACAGCAGTGCATAGTTAAATGCTGAACTCAATGACAAGGGGCTGCATAGCGATGACGAGGAGGAGCCCCGCCTTCAACAATAGAGGATGTAGGGCTTCCCCACAAGTGCGGACGGTGAACATGATATACGCAACCCACATACCCAAAAGGGAGCGGAAGCATGCACTAAGGGACGATATGCAATGGAGCCGCCGCCTCAAGTTCAACCCATGGTCCTCCCGCCCGATCACCTTTGATCAAAGGGACCACCCCACTAGCATCCGCCACGGCGGATTCGCCGCATTGGTTCTGACCCAATCATCGACGGATTTCACTCGCTAGAGTCCCGATGGACGGCGGTAGCAGCCTGAACCTGCTCTATCGTGATACAAAGGCGCAAAATGGGCATAGACCACTCAAGGATTAAACCCACAAAGACGACCTTTAAAGGCGCCATCCAGTGTAGAGGCCAATTGTACAGTGCTCGCTTACACTCAAGTGATCTTCGATCCCCGATAACTTCCAAATCGAAGAGTTAATCTTCGACATAGTCTCGCCCGCAGCGCTATCACGCATCGCTTGGACGAACCGTGACGGTAAAGATCAACGCGGTGCCACACTATGCGATCTCAAGCTCAAGATGCCAAGCCTCGAGGAGTAATCACGGTCAATGGAAACATCGAACGCCTCTCCGAATGGAGGAGCACACGGCGTCCTCGCGGGCGGAGGTGAAAAGCAGCCTCACAGCAATTCTCGAGTCCGCCATTAAACGTCCGCCACCGCTGCCGCGCCCGAGTAACCTACAACAAGACCGCCTCGCACGATCCGAGCATGCGAGTAATCCGCCCCTACCCCAGCCCTCGCGAAATTGGCGGTTAGCATACGCTGCATAAAACTACGCCCGAGATACCATGGGCATAAGGGAGGGCACGACCACGGCACGCCTGCACGCGCTCAACCGCACTGTGGGCCCCGATTGTGTCATTCTTTTCTTTTCTTCTTTCTCTTACTTTCAGACTCCGCTTCCGAAGCCCTGTCCAAAGACTAGAATTGCCGAACTCACGATGCAACAGCCAGGAAGCGTAAAGTTACGCCGAGTGTCCAGTGGTCTCTACTACGAGCATTATACCTGTTTTACATACCATCCCGCAGCTTACCCTCGAGGGGGACATGTTAAATAGTCCCATCCCTTGCTTATCGTGACTATTTTTATCATTCTCGCTTTCATTGCAAGATTTTTGAATAAACAATACATAGCTTTTGCTTATTATTGCACTCCTTTTTTATCTATGTTCATTCATGACATGTTGCACCCAGACACTTTGGTACGGCCAATACACCAGGGGCTTAAGTACCCCAAAAGTATGGTGTGATAAGTCCCAACACTTTCACAAGTGCGGCACCCAACTTATAGCATTATATGCATCGGCTTCAATCATGTCTTGGGTCAATAGTTGAGTTTGCCTGCCCCATGTTTTGGTACCTTACGCCCGCTATATCGCTAAGGTAGCGCTGGAGAACAATCGCGATTGTGCCCCTGCTGAGCTGGGTTGAGCACCTCTGGAGAAAGCTAAACTGACCGTCATGATAGGGCGAGAGCCGGTCACTGCTCGAGAGGTTTTTTGGGTCCCTAAAGACTTATGCCGCTTAGAGCGAGGAGTCGACATTGTCCGCCAAGGCGTGATAGCGCCTCAACTCGGTCTTCCAAATACTAGGGGCTTCACCAAATTTAAAATTACAGAATTCTATGGCTAAGGAGAGTGTTCAAGCACTATAAGTCTGGTTGCCTTGTTCGCTATGCTGAGCGCCTTCAAGGACCCAAGAATGGGAACAAGAGCGCTAAGTTTATCCTAACACCCCAAAGACTGTGGCATGGGGCTGAAGCCAACGACTTGCCATCTCTCAAATTTGATAAACGGCCGCATGTAAGGTAATATTTTAAATTCACAAGCATTGCTTAGCGATATGAACAAGTTTTCAGCATACAGATAACAAATGCGGTCTATTCAAAATTACATCTTTGAGCATTCACCCGCTATAAGGCGCACCCTTCAGACGCCTCATAGTACATTTCGGCTTATGATGCTCCTTGCCCTTTGGTGGCCCGTCTGTCACAAGCTTCTCAAGATCCAGCTTGCCCCAAAGGCACTTTAGCACGGGCAAGGCCCGACGGGCACCTTCAATGCAGACGGAGCGCTTGATGACTTCAATCCATGGACAGCATCCACCAGCCGCCACACTAGACCAAGTAGCTCCTGTGCATGGCTTCCAATGGCCACACCAATTATGAGGCCCTTCATGGCCTGTTCGGCGACCTTGGGAGCTCGACCAGCCGCTTCACTGGTCGTCAGGCACTGGATGTCCCGCCAAAGATATCGAGACCGTAACACCTTTTCCGCCGAAGTTCCCTCCTGGCGCTGTAGAACGCGCAAAGATCGTATACACTACGGGCAGATCTCGCGAACGCCCCGGAGAGCTCCGGATTCGGTAAGTAATAGATAATTCACTTTCACATGCTTGCTTTGCATAAAGAATGCCTTACCCGCCGCTTCTTTATCTTCTTTAATGATTCAATTTTGGCACTCTCAAGAGGGCTTTTTGGGCTTCGCCTTAGCGGCTTTGGCACTCTCAAGAGCCGAGGCGAGCCTCGACTCGAAGTTCGAAGTCACGCCCAAACTCGCCTTTTTCCACGAGAGCCCCTACAATACCCACGGAGCTCTTGCCGCACCCAAATCAAGACATTTACCTTCCTTGTCCTCGAGCCGCTTGGCAAGGCCGAGCTCGCTTCGACCGCCGAGGCTCGCTTCAATGCATTGACCTCCACAACAAGGCGGCAGAGGTCAAGAGCGCAGCCTGCATTCCCATATTGGCATACTTATGTTAGACTCTCACAGATATCTTTTAGATCCTCATCCGCTTTTCTTTCCAACACCGAACTAAGCATCGGGGCTATTGTCTATGCGGTAATATTTTTACATATTCTAAACTTACCTCAAAGCCTCGTTAGAAGGCTGGTATAGTTTTAGTCAGCCCGCCTTGGCGGATCGAATCTTTCGATCACCACACTCATAACAAAGGTGGTGCTCTCGTCGATGGAGGCGCCTGCTAAGCGCCCAGAAGCTATCCGTGCCTCCGGATGGACGGAGGTCACCGGTCAGCGTCTTACCTTCTACGAAGGGGCCGCTTGTCGGACTTCGAACCACCGGGTTCCAGATGGAGTCCGCACAGGCCGGACTTAGAGCCCTCTAGGGTTTCGCCTTTGCGCCGAGTCCGGAGGTCGCCTTGCGGCGCCTCCAGACCACCTCCTCCTGGCTGGGCCCTTTGGGACTCCACCGTGATGTCGCTCAGAAGAGGAGAGGAGGCGGTCGGAAGTGAAGTGCTATTCACATCCGACGAATCCAGGAGCCACTGACGGCGGCGAGCCTGGCCCTGGGCGGCTACATGGTTATATTCGTGTTAGAAGACACTATGCGACAAATAAACAGTCTTGAGCTATTCCGAGTCCGACACTTACGATCTCGCCAGGGCTTGGCCTTGGTGGCCACTCCTCCTCGCCGTTGTCGGCTTTGGTGGAGAAGTCCTGAGGAAGGGTCCTTCCTTCTGACCCTCCGCCTCCCCAATGGGGCAGCCTTCCTTTTCTCTCCTTCACTGGGAGAGGCTTTTTCCTCCTCCTCGCCCTCATAGGAGGGTTCCGCCAGTCGCTTGACGATGAGTCCGACAACACTGGCGCCGGAGCTCCTTCGAGTTCCCTGGGCATCTTTCTTGGTTTTCTTCTCCGCACCACGTGAGGTGCCGGAGCCAGCAGCCCTGGCCAATCGGGTGTCCGCTGGGTTTTCTAGCAAGGGGCTGGATGCTTAATCTGTCTGCACGCCTTCACCATTCCCACCAAAGGTTAGGGAGTTTTAGATCCTGCATAGAGTCAAACTATGAAAAAAGAGTCCCATAAAGGGTAAAATAACTTACCTCGCTGGCTTGACAATGCGAGCTGAATCCGCGATCTTCGGTAGAGGATGTGGGAGCCTCGGTGCCCTTGAACAACACCTTCCAGGCATCTTCGTATGTAGTGTCAAAGAGCCTTTTCAGAGTTTGGTGCTGTGCCGGATCGAACTCCCACAATTTGAAGGCCCGTTGCTGGCATGGGAGAATCCACCAGATGAGCATCACCTGGATTACATTGACATGCTTGAGATTCTTGCCCACCAGGTTTCAGGACGCAGGTTTGAGTCCGACAGCTCTTTCGAATCACCCCACGCCGCCCGCCTCTTTCCATGACTTGAGCCGTGTGGGGAGCCAGATCGAATTTGGGGGCCGCCCCATTGAGAGTCGCGCTGCTCGGTGATGTAGAACCACCCCGATTGCCACCCCTTTATGGTCTCCACAAAGGAGCCTCGAGCCATAGGACTTTGGCCATCTTGCCAACCATGGCACCTCCACACTCCGCTACGGCCGCCCACTACCTTCGGCTTGACATTGAAGGTCTTCACCATGTCGGGTGGGCTGGATACGAGAAAGGTTTCGCACACCATTTATAAACGCCGAGAGTTGAGGATAAAGTTCGGGCCGATCGTGGAAATCCAGGCCGAGTAGAACATGAGCCCCTGACAAATGGGTGAAGTGGAAAACCTAGTCCATGGAGGAAGTGGGTGAGGAACACCACCTCTCATGGGGCCTAGCGGTGGAATAAGCTGCCCTCGTCGGGAGCCGGTGCGCGATGTCGCTGGACAAGTATCCGCCTTCCACAACTTTTTGACTTGTCCCTCCGTGACGGAGGAGACCATCCACTTGCCTCCCGCCTCCGCATATGGCTGGAGAAGGTTGAGGAGGGATGTGCGATTTGGGCGCTTGAGCTCGAAAGGCGAAATGGATGAGCAAAGGAGGAAGAAGGCGAGGTGAAAAGGTGGATCCTTATCCCTTATATGGACGGATGAAGCTATGCGCCCCCGCCACCGGTAAAACTCGCTTATCTCCTAAGCGCCAGAATCAATGGCGCGTTGGGTTACCCACGCCTGTATTGATGGGAATCCTGAATAAGGGGCACGATCTCCGCTTGATAAGACGTGCAAGGAAACCGCCGCTAAACGCTACCGAGGTGGAACAAAGAAAACGATTTGTATAAAGGCTTGGTCGTAGTGTGATGTCACGCTGAATACGCCAAGCAGATCTATGCAAAAGTTATTCTCTACGGTGGTATGTGGAACTTGTTTTGCAGAGCCGACACTATCCTTGTGTTCAAAATCTTCTATGAAGTATTCGAGGAGGAACCCGCTTGCAATGTCAAGACAATATGCGCCGGACTCGCCATTGAAGCCTCGTTCAAGGGCTACCGAGGAGTCCTCGATTAGGGGTGTCCGGATAGTCAACTATCACCGCTGGCCGGACTCGACTATGAAGATACAAGATTGAAGACTTCGCCCGTGTCCGGATGGGACTTTCCTTGGCGGAAGGCAAGCTTGGCGATACGGATATGTAGATCTCCTACCATTGTAACCGACTCAGGTAACCCTAACCCTATCCGTGTCTATATAAACCGGAGGGTTTTAGTCCGTAGGACTAACAACAATCATACCATAGGCTAGCTTCTAGGGTTTAGCCTCTCGATATCGTGGTAGATCCACTCTTGTACTACCCATATCATCAATATTAATCAAGCAGAGTAGGGTTTTACCTCCATCGAGAGGGCCCTAACCTGGGTAAAACATCGTGTCCCTTGTCTCCTGTTACCATCCGCCTAGACGCACAGTTCGGGACCCCCTACCCGAGATCCGCTGGTTTTGACACCGACACCTGTATTTACAAGAAAGTGAGTGGGAGCTCTGTAGCATTTCTGATATTATATGTGGATGACATATTGTTGATTGGAAATGATATAGAATTTCTGGATAGCATAAAGGGATACATGAATAAGAGTTTTTCAATGAAAGACCTCACTGAAGCCGCTTATATATTGGGCATCAAAGATCTATTGAGATAGATCAAGACGCTTAATTGGACTTTCACAAAGCACATACCTTGACAAACTTTTGAAGAAGTTCAAAATGGATCAAGCAAATAAAGGGTTCTTGCCTGTGTTACAAGGTGTGAAGTTGAGTAAGACTCAATGCCCGACCACTGCAGAAGATAGAGATAAGATGAAAGATGTTCCCTATGCTTCAGCCATAGTCTCTATCATGTATGCAATGCTGTGTACCAGACCTGATGTGTGCCTTGCTATAAGTTTAGCAGGAGGTACCAAAGTAATCTAGGAGTGGATCATCGACAGCGTCAAGAACATCCTGAAATACCGAAAAGGACTAAGGATATGTTTCTCGCTTATGGAGGTGACAAAGAGCTAGTCGAAATGGTTACGCCGATGTAAGTTTTGACACCGATCCGGACGATTCTAAATCACAAACCGGATACGTGTTTACATTGAACGGTGGAGCTGTCATTGGTGCAGTTCTAAACAAAGCGCCGTGGCGGGATCTACGGTGAAGCGGAGTACATAGCTGCTTCGAAGCAGCAAATGAAGGAGTCTGATGAAGGAGCTCATATCCCATCTAGGTGTCATACCTAGTGCATCGGGTCCAATGAAAATCTTTTGTGACAATATCGTGCAATTGCTTTCATGGCGAATCCAGATTTCACAAGAGAACCAAGCACATCAAGAGACGCCTAATTCCATCCGGATCTAGTCCGTGGGAGACATAGAAATTTGCAAGATACATACGGATCTGAATGTTGCGCAATTCGCTGACTAAGCCTCTTCCACGAGCAAAACATGATCAGCACCAAGGCTCCATGGGTGTTAGAATCATTACTGTGTAATCTAGATTATTGACTCTAGTGCAAGTGGGAGACTGAAGGAAATATGCCCTAAAGGCAATAATAAAGTTGTTATTTATTTCCTTATATCATGATAAATGTTTATTATTCATGCTAGAATTGTATTAACCAGAAACATAATACGTGTGTGAATACATAGACAAACAGAGTGTCACTAGTATGCCTCTACTTGACTAGCTCGTTGATCAAAGATGGTTATGTTTTCTAGCCATTGACATGAGTTGTCATTTTATTAACGGGATCACATCATTAGGAGAATGATGTGATTGACTTGACCCATTCTGTTAGCTTAGCACTCGATCGTTTAGTATGTTTCTATTGCTTTCTTCATGACTTATACATGTTCCTATGACTATGAGATTATGCAACTCCCATTTACCGAAGGAATGCTTTCTGTGGTACCAAACGTCACAACGTAACTGGGTGATTATAAAGGTGCTCTACAGGTATCTCCGAAGGTACTTGTTGGGTTGGCGATTTCGAGATTAGGATTTGTCACTCCGATTGCTCTGGAGAGGTATCTCCGGCCCTCTCGGTAATGCACATCACTTAAGTCTTGAGTTATTGCAACTAATGAGTTAGTTGCAGGATGATGTATTAAAGAACGAGTAAAGAGATTTGCCGGTAACTAGATTGAACTAGGTATAGAGATACCGACGATCGAATCTCGGGCAAGTAACATACAGATGACAAAGGGAACAACGTATGTTGTTATGCAGTCTGACTGATAAAGATATTCGTAGAATATGTGGGAGCCAATATGAGCATCCAGGTTCCGCTATTGGTTATTGACCAAAGACGTGTCTCGATCATGTCTATATAGTTCTCGAACCCGTAGGGTCCGCACGCTTAAAGTTTCGATGACGGTTATATTATGAGTTTATAAGTTTTGATGTACCGAAGGTTGTTCGAAGTCCCGGATGTGATCACGGACATGACGAGGAGTCTCAAATGGTCGAGACATGAAGATTGATATATTGAAGCCTATATTTGGATATCGGAAGTGTTCTGTGAAATCGATTTTACCGGAGAACCGAGGATTACCGAACCCCCGGGGCTTAATGGGCCATAGTGGGCCTTTGTGGAGAAGAGGAGAGGCGGCTGCAGGGCAGGCGCCCCTCCCCCCTAGTCCGAATAGGACAGAGAGGGGCGCCTTTCCTTCCTCTCTCCTCCTTTTCCCTCCACTCCTAATCCAACAAGGAAAGGAGGAGTCCTACTCCCGTGGGAGTAGGACCTCCCGGCGCGCCTCCCGGCCGGCCACATCTCCCCTTCTCCTTTATATACAAAGGGGGGCACCCTAGAGACACAACAATTGATCGCTTGATCTTTAGTTGCAGCGGTGCCCCTCCATCATAATCCACCTCGAGCACATCAGAAGCGGTGCTTAGGCGGCCCTCGCCGGTAGAACATCATCATCGCCACCACGCCGTCAGGTTGAAGAAACTCTCCTCAACACTCACCGATCGAGTTCGAGGGACGCCATCAGCTGCACGCAGCTGAACTCGGAGGTGCCGTATGCTCGTACTTGATCGGTCGGATCGTGAAGACGCATTACTACATCAACCGCAGTTAACGCACGTTAACGCTCCGCTGATATGCAGCACCATGATTCTGGTTTTTTTAAATTACTACGAGGGTACGCACACGGACAACACTCTCCAAATAATCGCGATCCGCTGATATGCAGCACCATGATCTTGTCGCCATCTTGACTAAAAAATGGACATGCATCATCTTGACTAAAAAGGACAGAGTATGCTTGGATCTATGTTGTCCCAAGATGTTCACGACGCATTGAAGACAAGGGCTATTGTGTGAGAGTATGCACGTAGGATGCCAAAATATGACTTGATAACTCGTGAGACTACTTTGCTTTTGAAATAAAACACCCCTATGACACCATCACACTTGACATGATCATGTTCATTGATGAAGTTACATGCACAATTACAAATATATTGTGCATCACGTTCCTCTAAGATTCTCCTTCGACATCTCGGATTCAAGCTTGTACATCACACACCTCATAAACGCGTTGAAAGACGAGGGCTATCATGTAAGAGCACGTAGGATGCTAATATTTGATGTGACAAATGGCAAACGACTTTGGATTTGAAATTAAACACCCATGACACCATCACACTTCAGATGATCATGTTCATTGCTAAAGTTACGTGCACAATTACGAATATCATGTGTATCACGATCCTCTAGCATGGTACAACTTATAACACACTTAGGTGCGATCCTTCCCTCCCACTCGACTTGCCCTCAAAATAGCGTTCCCTCCAACTATCCTTTTCTTGGAAATAAATTCTTCCCTCCAAAATATCTTCCCCTCCAACTAGTCTCCTCAAAAAATTCCTTCCTCTAGAATGTTTGAAAGCTCGCTCAATTAACCCTCACCTCCTCGTAAATACAACCTATCATTCATTATAAGTGCGACCACATCTCCTTCCAACAAACAAAGCGCCTCGCTCTCTCTTCTAACCTAATTCCCTCCCTCCCTCCCCCATGTCGGTGGATATATCTCCACCACAACTAATTGTTCGGTCCAATAACGACGCATGACATGACCGACATCATTATGTTGGACTCTATCCATTCTAAAGGTAAAAGTACTCCAATACCTCACCTTAGATGATGAGGTCACACCCCCAACCCCCCATCAAATTTGCACATCCGTCTAGATCTGCACATCTAGTTCCTTGTTGAGTCAGAGACACAATCTAAGATTGTGTTACTTGTACTAGTACTAAATTTTAGGGTTCTTATCCAGGTTAAGACTACGGGTCATTCTATCTAGGGTTCTAGTATGTATATGATTTTCTAGTATGGTATGATGTTGTAATGAAATGCAAGGTCATAAGATCTAACTTATCAACTAATTACTCATTTTACTTTATTGACGAGCTTCCTGTTTGTCCAAACTTTTTTCAATGGAAATTGTTTCTCCAAACTTTGGTCCTATCTTGTTCTGGTGCAATGATTATGCCCTTTTGTATTGCTTTTCCTCTAGAGTAAATTGTGTTAAGCAACTACGTACATGTTTAATTGTCTTCATTGTTGTACAATAGCTGATAAAAGCTCACCAAGGGGATTGGAGATTATTCAAGCAGTCCCCAACCAAGATAATGGGTCTTAAACCGAAGAAGTGATGAACTATGACAACGATGATAACGAACCAACTGTTGAGTAGCTGACCTATGTTGCAAATATGGTTAGATGTCTAGAAGAAAGCAAGAAGGAAAACCCTGCAACTCTGGTTATAGTATGTTGACACTGTTTGACATTCAAAAAGGTACTGCTAAATGTAGATTATAATATTATATGTTGAATTACATGTTAGCATGCATTTTTCTATAACATTAAGGAAGGAGAGATGATTGTTATGCGGAGCTCAGGCGTGTCCAAGAGAAAGTAGGATGAATGGTTAGTCAGCGTACTTTTTACCCTATAAACACTTATTTCAAAAGGATATTTAATATACTATCTTTGTTTCCTTTACCACCGCGGATTGTGCAAATGAATTAATATTATGGAATTGTGCAATACCTAAATATTAAACCAGATCGATAACCTGGATATATGATTTCTGTAGGGACAATTGGATTTCACATATGCTGAGCTGAATGCATGTCCACGAGGCCAAGATGAAGAAATTGGACCTATGAAGATGCAGCATAAACAACTTAAAATAGTCAAGAATGCTTTGGCAGAGGAACATGAGCCTATTGCTATGAAGGAGGCCCGCAGATCAACATGAAGAGACCAAGCTCTCAAGGGGTGAGTAGCATATCAGCATGAAGAGGCTGAACCTGCGAAGGAGGCCCTAGCAGAGTTTCATGAGGAGCTAGGAACTGTCATGGAGGTCGTGGCCAAGCAGCATAAAGAGATGGAAGTTTCCAAGGAGGCCCAGCCAGAGCAACAGGAAGACATTCAAGTTGTCAACAATGCCATGGTTGAGCAGCATGATGAGCCTGAAGCTTGCAAGGATCAATCGCCTAAGCAACAGGGAGACTTTGAGGTTGTCAAGAAGGCCCTAGCAAAGCAGCAGGAAGAACTTGAAGCTATCAAGACAACCCTCGCAGAGCAGCAGCAAGAGCTTGAATCTGTCAAGAAGGCCCTGCCAGTGCACAAGGATGAACTTGAAGGTTTCGAACTAGCCCTCGTAGCCTACAATGAAGAAGTTTAATGCCCTATTGGACTAAGTAAAGTTGTCATCAAGGCAATTCGAGAGCAGCAGGTTGTAGTTGAAACTAACAAGTTTCATATTTTGTTGTGCGATACTTTGTCCCATGGTGCTCAATTGTAATGTCGCCAATTGTGCGATACTTTGTCCCATAGAGAAAATAATGAAATCTGTTCCATTTGGGCAGCAAATTTAAATATAAAACAAATTATCGGTGTCTACAAACTGTGACGGATATGGATACCATCACTAGCGTATGGACCCACATGTAAGCATCCACGTCGTCCCACATGTAAGCAGCCACGTTAGCAATTTATGGCCCATTAGTCAATGGTGTTGGCCTATCAAAACTAACGCCCAACTTATTACTGACGGGCACCATCCGTGATAAAACTTTGGTAGGGCCCAGCTGTAAGGTACCACATCAATAGATTATGGGCTCGTATGTTAGAAATGTTGACTGGTCAAACATGGTTGGTCGGTTGTTAGTTCGGATGTATTGTCACCGAAAACTACGATGAGGGGCGGTTGTTAGTATACAGTGATAGTTCTAGTGACATTTTTTTCCCGTCGCAAAAGACAGGTTCGACGACGTTTTTGGGTTCGACACCTGAGATACGATCTTGCGAGACGAAAAAAGTGGTACCGTCAAGAATTTATTTTCCATGACGACACTTTGGTGATGGTGGGGCTACGGCCGAAAAACATCACAGGGGTATTTTCAGCGACGAAAAAGGGTTATGTGTGACACAAGTGAAACAACGTAAAAATAGAGCAAATTTTTTAGTGGATAGGCTTCACCAAGACAACTGTGAAGAGCAAACATTTGATGATAAACACTTTCATGAAATTTAAGTTTCTTGGAGGATATGACATGACGATCATCAAGAAATCCATGGAAGGAATAAATGGCAAGACCATTTGGACATTTTATCTTGCGTCCAACAAGATTTTTCAGGTCTCCGGCACTGTCTTCGGAATCCAATACATATTGGCTGGATACTTGACCCTGCAAGAGAAATTAGTTCTTCTTAACCACCCACATCTGAAGGGGTGGCTTATAAGCAATGAGTCTAAGCGCAACATCTAATAATTTTGCCTTTGAAGCCCTAACAAATAGCTTCACAGAGGGGGTTAGAATACTCAAATGAATATGCAGAGAAATTCTTCGATTTGTGAACATATTGGTCCAAAGAATGATGCTCATATTCACGAGCTTGATCATTGTTACCCTCGAAACATAGGTGTTAGCACGACTATATGAGGTCCTCTATTTGTATGAAGACTTTGGTCCATATGAAGCCTTTGCTCTCGAGTTTGTCTTCTTCCCTGGTGGTGTCATGATGACATTCACGGGAAGCTTTTCCAGAAGACTTTTAGGTACCCAGATCTTCTTCATAGGAGACCCATTCCTGCAGTTAGTTCCAATAAACCTGGCAAACACTTCACCATTATGATTTTTAAATAGTTTATAGTTCGAGTCAAATGACTAATCACTGATGATAGGGTTAACATAGTTATAGCCAGATAATGTGGATGGATCCACTGGTGGTCCCTTTGTAGCAACCCAGGTAGTTTTGGGGTACTGCTCAAGCTTCCTGTAGGAGCCATCAACATTCATGTTTCTCTCGAAACCAGTGCCCTCCTTGCTAGGATTCCTATTCAAGATCTGCTTCTTGAGGACATCGCAAAGGGTTTGATGCCCTTTGAGACTTTTGTACATTCATGTCTCTAGCAATGTCTTCAACCTGGCATTCTCATCAGTAATAGTGGCAGTTTCCTCATATGAGGGGTTAGTGACCACAAATATAGTTGAAGATATTGCAGCTTCGGAAGCATTTGAACATTCAGCAGAAGAATTAGTGTTATCACGCTTAAGGCATTTCAAGCAAGGTGGCACAAACTCATCCTGGGCGGTACTAATCTATTGAGCAAGTAGTGAATCATGTTCAGTCCGAAGATCATCATGAGACACTCTCAGTTTCTCTAGATCTTGCTTCCTTTGAAGAATCATAGGAAAGCTTCCCATGATCTGCTGAGAGGGTATCATGATGACTTAGAAGTTTGTCATACTTAACTTGAAGACTTTTTATGTCTTTAATTAAGGATTGACTTCGATTCATTTCCACGTCCAACAGGTCATCGCTTTTGTCTAGCAGAATTTGAATATTTTTCCATATCAGTTTGTTGCTTAGTTGCAATTTTAGCAATTCACATTCAGAGTCATATTCACTTGAGGTGGAAAAGTAGGCAGTGCAGGATGTTACCTTTGCGCCTCTTGCCATGAGGCAATAGGCAGGAGCAGACACGTCGTCGTAGCTGGCTTTAGTGTCGGTGACGTAGCCATTGTCTTCATTGGTGAAGCCGACTTGGCGATTTAATGCATAAGCTAGAGCCAAGCTTGCCATGCCTAAATTAGACTCCTCCTCTGACTCCTCCACCACTTCCTCGAAAGAAGACTCCTCCTCGGAATCCATTTCCTTGCCGATGAATGCACGAGCTTTGTTGGAGGAACTCTTCTTGTGCGACGAAGACTTTGAGTATTTCTTCTTCTTCTTTTTGTCAGAGTCATAATCCTTGCTCTTCTTCTTCTTCTTCTTCTTCTTCTTCTTCTTCTTCTTCTTCTTCTTCTTCTTCCTTTTGTCAGAGTCATAATCCTTGCTCTTATTCTTCTTCTTTGATTCATTTTCCCAGAGAGGACATTCAACCATGTAGTGGCATGGCTTCTTGCATTTGTGGCAAGTTCTCTTCTTGTAGTCACGAGTAGAAGTCGATGCCTTCTTTGAGTCATACTTTGGAGACCTTCCGGAGCGATTTTTCTTGGACAACTTCTGAAACTTCTTCTCCAAAGATTGCAATTTCTCCGCTAATGTCTTCAGTCCACCGAAATCATGATCGATTCTTCGCATAAAAAATATCCTTTGTTTTCGTGAGCATGGGCACGCCCATTGCTAGGACCATAGATATCTCTTCTTCTCGATAGCTTGAATTCATGAGCATTGAGCCTCTCATGAATATTGGTGGGGTCCAATTGTTTGAAATTAGGATGCTCTTGTATCATCGTGAGATAAGGTGTCAAACGAATTGTCAAGAGACCTCAACAAATTCTTCACAACTTTATGCTTGGTGATGTCATATGCCAAGAGCATGAAGCTAATTGGTGATGTCAAGAGATGATCGAAGTGAGCTGAACATTTTCATTGTTGAGCCTCTTGAAGCGATTAAAGAGATTGTGAAGAACATCGATTCGGGAGTCCCTTTGAGATGAGACGCCTTCATTGACCATGGAGAGCCAGTCCCAGACCAGCTTCATGGATTCCAGAGTACTCACACGACCATCGTGCCCTTTGGTCAGATGACCATAGATGATGTTCTTGGCAGTTTAATCCAATTGAGCAAACCTCTTCACATCAGCAGTGGTAACTTCTTCACCGACTTTGGGAACACTAGTCCTGACGACATACCAGAGGAGGTTGTCGATGGCTTAAGGATGCATGCACATCTTATTCTTCTAGTAGGGTAATCAGTGCCATCGAAGATGGGGCATGCAGCGGAGACCTTAATTATCCCTGTAGTCAACATAGCTAAAACTCCAGGTGGTTAAACCGAATCACACAATAGGGTAATCAGTGCCATCTTACTCTGATACCAACTGAAAGTGCTAGTTATCGACTAGAGGGGGAGGGGTGAATAGACAATTTTTATGATTGTCTTCAAAACAGGCAATGTCTTTAAAGACGCGAAAGCAAAACAGTAACTAGACAGGATATGGAAAAATATAAACTACACTAGGCATCTTGGCATATCAACACAGTTGAAGTGAGAAGCGAAGATAGACAACAAACTAGATAGCACGTAACAGTACAAACAGTTAATGTGAAGACAAAGATGTAATCAGAGAGATTTTCTTCACACAATGTCTTCAAACAGAGTGAGCAAGCAAAGGCTTCACGAAACTAAACAATAAGTAAAGGGTTGGAGTGACAATTGTACGTCTGGTTAGGAGGCTGAGATTGAACTCAGAAGACCTAGTCTTCACCTTATTCCCCTTGAGCTAAGATCACTGTAGACCTCGCCCAATCACTTAGTTAAGTCTTCAAGGTAGACTTCCAAACCTTCACAAACTTCGTTCACCGGCAATCCACAATACCTCTTGGATGCTTAGAACACGACGCCTAATAGATCACAGTCTTCACGTGTAACAAGTCTTCGTTCACGCAGAATAGAAAGGTGTAAGTGACGCCAATCACTTTTGGGCTTTGGGTGTTTGGGTTTTTCCTAGTAGGGATTATCTCTCAAAGGCTTGGTGATAGAGGCCAAGGTGTCCTGCCTTTCGATGAGATGTTGGTTTTCGCTGGAGGAAGTCGATTTTGACGATCCGACTACGAACGCAGCGAGGCCGTCGCGCTTTAGCAATCGCTAAACCAACTCCGAGAGGTTGTTGACCACGCCGAGCACGATCAACTCGACCACGAGGGTCTGCTTCGCGCGAGCAAACAGAGAACAAGCAAGAAACTGAGATTGCAATCTGATATTATGAATATAAGATGAAAGCTTTATTGATCAAGGTGGGGTTCTGTGGACGCTTTGTCCGGTCGTTGAACACAAACGGCACGCCGGTTGCAGCTATGGCTAACTTTAATCTAAACAAAACCCAAAGTCTAAACGACGCCTAAGGGCAGATATATGGAGGAAGAGGAGGGAATTTCGTGGCCTTTGAGGGAGGGGTCCAAACCAACCCTAACTCTTGTTTCCCACACATACGGACTCTAAAACAGCCTATACTTAAGTATTTCGAAATTACATGGGCCTGGCTCAATAATAAGGTGACGAAAGACCTAGAATAGCCTATGGACTAATATTATGAAGTGGCATCTTGTATATTTCTGTCCAAGGCCTCATGCACTCATTAGGGTGGCTTCAAAGTCCTGAATCATCACTTGTAACTCCGTTTGTTCCCTTTGCATGGCATCATCTCCATGCTTGTTCTTGCTCCAATGTCCATCCTTCTCCAAGCTAGGCCCTTCATTTGTAAGCAAAACAAATGTATCCAATTTAGGCAGATCATATTCTCATGAACATTAGAATCATTACCAAGAAACGAAAGTACCGATAATTTAATTGGCGCATGAGCTCTAGTAATTGGTCCAAGATATGTAGCAAAGAGGGGCTGCGGTGTAACAATGGTATTAATGTCCTCATCATCCTCCCTTCTTGAAATGAAGTCGCCCCGACGGAAGCTCATCTTCCTCACCCAAATAAGGCTTCAAATATGCAATGTTAAAAGTGGATTAACCCCAAAATCTGCAGCAACTCAAGTTTATATGCATTATCATTTATTTTCTCCAACACCTTAAAGGGACCATCAGACGTGGCATTAGCTTTGATTTATGCAAATCAGAAATCTATCTCACGCAAATGTAACCAAACAAGATCTCCGTGAGCAAACACAACATGTTTTCTACCCTTATCTCTAGCAAGTTTATATTTAGCATTCATACGCTCAATGTTTTCCTTAGTTAACTCATGCATTTTTAAAATCAATTCAGCACCTTGTTTAGCATCAAAATTAACCTTCTCCGAAGATGGAAGAGGCAACAAATCAATAGGTGCACGAGGTAGGAAACCATACACAACTTCAAAAGGGCACATCTTAGTAGTAGAATGCAATGAACGATTATAAGCAAATTAAATATGAGGCAAGCATTCCTCCCACATTTTCTTATTGTTCTTCAAAACAGCCCTAAGCATAGTAGACAATGTTCTATTGACTACTTCAGTTTGTCCATCACTTGGGGTGACAAGTAGTACTAAAAAGCAGTTTAGTCCCCAACTTAGCCCATAAACATCTCCAAAAGTGGCTAAGAAATTTAGTATCACGATCTGAAACAATAGTATTTGGCACACCATGCAAGCTTAATAATTTCAATGAAAGAACAAATCAGCAACATTAACAAAGATCATCGCTTTTATGACATGGTATAAAGTGTGCCATTTTCGAGAATCTATCCACGACAACAAATATGCTATCCTCCCTTCTTTGTTCTAGGTAAACCTAAAACAAAGTCCATAGATATATCCTCCCAAGGAACGCTAGGTACAGTGCAAAGGCATATATAAACCATGAGGATTGAGTCGTGACTTAGCTTTTTGACATGTAGTGCAGCGAGCAATAAACGCCAACATCCCGCCTCATCTTTGGCCAAAATAAATGTGTAGCAAGTACATCCTCCGCCTTCTTCACGCCAAAGTGTCCCATTAGTCCTCCTCCATGCGCCTCCTGCAACAACAAAAGACGAACGGAGCTAGCTGAATGCATAGCTTGTTAGCACGAAACACAAATCCATCATTAACTATTTAACTTGTTCCATGCTCTTCCTTCTTTACAATTCTGCAATACATCTTTAAAATCAGCATCATGCACATATTGATCTTTGATGGTCTCCAAACCAAATATTTTGAAGTCAAGTTGTGAAAGCATAGTATAGCGATTTAGACAATGCATCAGCAATAACATTTTCTTTTACCCTTCTTGTGTTCAATGACATAAGGAAAGTCTCAATGAATTCAACCCATTTAGCATGTCTATGATTCAGTTTAGCTTGACTTTTAATATGTTTCAAAGATTCATGATCGAATGTATAACAAATTTTTGGGCCATAAATAATGTTGCCATGTTTCTAAAGTCCTAACAAGAGCATATAATTCTTTATCATAAGTAGAATAATTCAGACTAGGCTCACTCAATTTTTCGTAAAAGTATGCAACAGGTTTGCCATCTTGTAATAACACACCTCCTAATCCAATTCCACTAGCATCACATTCAAGCTCAAAAGTCTTATTAAAATCAGGAAGTTGGAGTAAAGGAGCATGTGTCAACTTATCTTTCAATAACGTGAAGGCTTCTTCCGTGTGGTACCCCAAACAAAAGGCACATCCTTCTTTGTAAGCTCATTGAGAGGTGCAGCAATGGTGCTAAAGTCTCTCTAAAACGCCTATAGAAACCAGCGACTCCAAGAAAACTCCTCACTTGTGTGACTGCTTTGGGCTGCGCCAACTCTCAATAGCTTCAATCTTGGCTTTATCAACTTCAATTCCTCGTGGAGTAACAACATAGCCAAGAAAAGATACTCGGTCGGTGCAAAAGGTGCACTTACAATGTTACCAAACAAACGCATCACGAGAGCATTAAAAACAGCACGAAATGTTCCAAATGTTCTTCCAAAGATTTGCTATAAATCAGTATATCATCAAAATAGACTACCACAAATCGTCCAATGAAAGCACGAAACTTCGCTCATTAGTCTCATGAAAGTACTAGGTGCATTAGTTAACCCAAAAGGCATGACTAACCACCATATAAACCAAACTTAGTTTTAAATGCTGTTTTCCATTCATCTCCCAATTTCATACGAATTTGATGGTATCCACTACGCAAATCAACTTTGGAGAATATTGTAGAGCCACTCAATTCATCAAGCATATCATCTAGCCTAGGAATAGGATGACGATAATGAATAGTAATATTATTAATGCCTCTACAATCAACACACATACGCCGACGCACCATCCTTTTTAGGCACTAGTATAATAGGAACAGCACAAGGACTAAGAGATTCGCGATATAACCTTTTGTCGAGCAGCTCCTGTACTTGACGATAATCTCCTTCGCCTCCTCCGGATTGGTACGGTATGGTGCACGGTTGGTAGCGATGCACCGGGAATTAAGTCAATTTGATGCTCAATCCTCTAATAGGTGGTAATCCTGTGGCACGCCTTGTGGGAAGACGCCAAATAACTCCCGCAAAATGTTAGTGACAGCAGGGGCAAAGAGGAAGGCACGCCCTCAAATGAAAATAATGCCTCTTTGCACACAAAAGCATAGCAAACAGATTTGCTAGAATCTAGCTCATCAATATCAGATTTGGTGGCAAGTAAACATGCACTTTTCAGTTTAATTTCGAAGCAACATTAGATGGTTTATTATTAGGCTTCATTTGTTGCTCAAATTCTTTTGCCACAATCTGATTTTCACTCTTATTTTTCTCCTGTTTTGCTTTATTAGCTCTATTAATATCATCTTTCAAAATGGAATCAGAGTCATAGGAAGCAAAGTAATATTTGTATCCTTGTGAACAAGAGTATATTGATTGTTTCTACCATGGTGTACAGAATTTTATCAAATTGCCATGGTATACCAAGTAATAAGGAACATGCTTGCATAGGTACCACATCACAATCAACATAATCAGCATATGTAGAGATACTAAAATACACACCTAACAAAGACGTGTTACCTTAACCTTGCCGCTGTTGTTGAACCATTGGATGTAGTAAGGATGTGGATGTGGTCTTGTGGTGAGAGAAAGCTTCCCACCATATCCATGCTAGCCAAGTTGTTGCAGCTCCTCCATCTATGATGACGCTAATAGAACGCTCCTTCACAACTCCCTTTGTATGGAACAAGTTATGCCTCTGATTTTGCTCAGCTTGTGTAACTCGCACACTCAAAACACGTTGAGCAACTAAACATTCATACCTGTCAAGATCTTCAGCAGCCATGTATTGCGCCTCATGATCGTAATCATCTCCACCGTGTTCTTCATGTGTAATAAGAGCCAAAGTCTCTTCATCATAGTCACTAGTCGACTCATACCCACCATCCTCAAGAGTAATCATCACACGCTGAGATTGGCATTCTCTCAAAAATGTCCTCTTCCCTTACAACGATTTACAAATAATATCACTTGTGTGCCCTGCTGACGCCATGGAAGAAGAAGAGCTCTGTAGGCCCAAAGCAGTGTGCTCTTGGCGATAGTGGTGGTTGTGCCTGCTTTCTTGTATCACGGTTGGAGGTGGCAGCCGACGGAGGTGCCGTGTAGTAGAACGTGGAAGTAGATGATGCACGGGTGTCCATGATGAAGGTCGACCTGCAGAAAAGTTAGTCCGCCGCCAACGCCTCCGATCCTCAAGACTTCACGCTCAGCTTTACAAGCAAGATGGAATAATCGAGTGATATTGTTATAATCCTTGTAGTCTAGAATGGTCTCAATCTCTATTTAATCCACCCGTAAAACATGCAAGCATAGCTTCATTCTCCTCAACAATACCACATCTAATCAAGCCAGCTTTGTAATTCCCGATAATATTCTTCACCGATTTTTTTCCTTGTCTTAAGCGCTGCAATTTTTGAAGTAATTCACGTTGATAATATGGTGGAACCCAACGAGTACGCATAGCAGTTTTCAAAGCAGCCCAAGTAGCTGAACAGGATATAATCGACAATGTTCGCACCACCAAACACATGCAAAGCTAGTGAAAGCACAAACAAAGCAGCAGAACACGCCTCTCCTCGTGATATTGTAAACATGTAAATCGTTGTTCAGCTTTCTAACTCCCAAGTAAGATATATATCAGAACATATCTACCCTCAAATGGTGGAATATTCAATTTCAGTTTAGGGAGATGGTCATGATCTCGCACCAAGGGGAGCCCAACATTTCCATTATTTGCATGTGGACGACTGGTGGTTGTGGTGCTGGTGGTTGCACGTAGTTCGATGTTGATCAACCTCATCCTCGTAATCTCCCACATAATCATCCTCCTCCACATCAGCAGCGGGAGCCATGTATATCAACAGCAAGACCAAAGAGCTTGGCCAGCTGAAGAGGGACACGGCTCGCTTCAAGGAAGGGTTGCTTCTTCACACGGAGGTAGTCGTTGTTGTTGTTGTAGAGGTGCGCAGTGCAGCCGTGGTGGTGGTGGTAGACGCATGAGCAATTCATTAAACTTGTTATCGAGCTTTGTTTCAACGCCTTCTCAATGCCATCTATCTTCTCCATGGCCTCTTCAAATCTATTTAGCACATCTTCCACCTGCCCACTCATCATTTGTTGAAACTTATCATGTAGCGCTTTGTTTGTCATGTTCTCCCACCAGTCTCGCCGGCTTGTGATCCTGCCATGGTTAGCAGCAATAGAAACACACAAGAATATGATTCGGCAGACTACTAGGAAGTGGTGGTGGTGGTGTGGTGGATACACAAACCGCAAGCAAATCTCAAATTCTTACCAGCCTACCAAAGAAGAAAGCGTGATCGGCAACCGATGTAGTCAAAACTCTCAAAGCTTGATAGAGCGATTACTGTGGAGAGTCAAACGCACGATGTAGATGTATGTGGAGCTGGAAGGCTTATAATATGGTAGCAAAAGGGTCAGAATAATCAATTCAGAGATGCAAAGTTGAATAAACGCCAACGACGGTAGATCGTGGTCGGTCCTAGGCTAGACCGCTAGAGACGCGAGCCTAGAACACTAACAAAATCACGGTGCTGCACGGAAACAACGGAAAAGCACACTCTAGAATTTTTTTTCGCTTTTTTTTTATGCGCTTTTTTTTTTGCGCTGCTCTTTTTTTTTTTGCTAAAATCACTATAATGGCGAGTGTCTCAAAACTCTTCCCAGTGTCAAACCGACAGATGGGCACGAAATTTTTTGACCAAATTTTTTTTTCGATCGCCGACCCAAAAACTGAAACGGGTCAAAAACTTTCTATAACGATCGATCGTCTCAATACGCTTAGAAACACCTAAAAATAGGATAGCTAGAAAAATTTTCGACAAGTGCATTGTCGGAAAATTTTGGGCCTAAACGGAGGGTGGTTTCCAGACTTTTTTTTTTCGAAACCTACGCAGGCAAGGAAACACGAACCGGAATTTTGATGGATCTCGAAAACAAACCTAATATGAGAAGAACTCGGATTGGTGGTGGATATATGGTGGTGGTATATGGCAGCGTGGTGGTATATGGTAGCGGTGGTGGTATATGGATATGGATTCAGAGCGTGGCGGATAAGCAATGGTGGTAGATGGCAAGGCGATGATGATGGCGCAAGCGTGACAACTTATGACCGAACTCAAACCCTAAAAGACTAGACTCTAAGACCAGAACTTGACACGACGATGCAACCGCAAATTCAACAAAGCAAAAACCCTAAAAAGATTATGCAAAGGCTCGATTGGTTCGGATATGATGAACTAACCCTAATTTTTTGTGGCTTTTTCGTGGACTTTAGGTATGAAGAATGACTCGATCTAATCTACGAAAACTATAAAATCTCACCGAGCAACCTGAAACTCGATACCACTTGATAGAGGCAAAGGTGTCCCGCCTTTCGATGAGATGTTGGTTTTCGCTGGAGGAAGTCGACTTTGACGATCCGACTACGAACGCGGCGAGGACGCCGCGCTTTAGCAATCGCTAAACCAACTCCGAGAGGTTGTTGACCACGCCGAGCACGATCAACTCGACCACGAGGGTCTGCTTCGCGAGCAAACGAAGAACAAGCAAGAAACTGAGATTGCAATCTGGATATTGCGAATATAAGATGAAAGATTTATTGATCAAGGTGGGGTTCTGTGACGCCTTTGTCTGGTCGTTGAACACAAATGAAGTACGCGAAGTTGCAGCTATGGCTAACTTTTAATATAAACAAAACCCAAAGTCTAAACGACGCCTCTAAGGGCAGATATATGGAGGAAGAGGAGGGAATTTCGTGGCCCTTGAGGGAGGGTCCAAACCAACCCTAACTCTTGTTTCCCCACACATACGGACTCTAAAACAGCCTATACTTAAGTATTTCGAAATTACATGGGCCTGGCCCAATAATAAGGTGACGCGGCACCTAGAATAGCCTATGGACTAATATTATGAAGTGGCATCTTGTATATTTCGTCCAAGGCCTCATGCACTCATTAGGTGGCTTCAAAGTCCTGAATCATCACTTGTAACTCCGTTTGTTCCCTTGCGCATGGCATCATCTCCATGCTTGTTCTTGCTCCAATGTCCATCCTTCTCCAAGCTAGGCCCTTCATTTGTAAGCAAAACAAATGTATCCAATTTAGGCAGCATCATATTCTCATGAACATTAGAATCATTACCAAGAAACGGAAGTACCTGATAATTTAATTAGCGTGCGCGAGCTCTAGTAATTGGTCCAGTATATGTAGCAGTAGGGGCTGCGGGTGTAACAATGGTATTGATGTCCTCATCACTTGGAGGTGGGTTACTCTCAAACGACAAAAGTCGTGCAATAGCTTGGAGTAGCCATCAAATTATGGTGGAGGGGGTGGGCTATTTATAGCCAGGAGGCATGATACGTCTCCGTCGTATCTATAATTTTTTATTGTTCCATGCCAATATTCTACAACTTTTATATAGTTTTGGCAACTTTTTATACTATTTTTTGGGACTAACATATTGATCCAAAGGCTCAAAGGCCTTATTTGTTGCATGTTTTATGTTTCGCAGAAACCCAATATCAAACGGAATCCAAACGGGATAAAATGGACGGAGAATTATTTTGGAATATTTGTGATTTTTGGGAGGAAGAATCAACGCGAACGATGCCCGAGGTGGCCACGTAGATAGGGGCCCACCACCTTCCAGGGGCGCGCTGCCCCACTCGTGGGCCACCCGTAAGGCGTGTTGATGCCCTTCTTGGCCGCAAGAAAGCTAATTTTTGGAAAACGATCTGGGCTAAGGTTTCAGCCAATCAGAGTTATGGATCTCCATATATACACGAAACGGTGAAACAGAGCCTAATGTAACTAAGAAACAGAGATAGATTCAATCTCGAGGGGGTTTCGCCTCCCAAGCCATGGGAGCCAAGGACAAGAGGGGAAACCTTCTCCCATCTAGGAGGAGGTCAAGGAAGAAGAAGAAGAAGGGGCCTCTCCCCTTGCTTCCGGTGGCGCCGGAGCGCCGCCGGGCCATCATCATCACCGCGATCTTCACCAACACCGCCGCTATCTTCACCAACATCTCCATCACCTTCCCCTTCTATATTCAGCGGTCCACTCTCCCGCAACCCGCTGTACCTCTACTTGAACATGGTGCTTTATGCTTCATATTATTATCCAATGATGTGTTGCCATCCTATGATGTCTCGAGTAGATTTCCATTGTCCTATCGGTGATTGATGAATTGCTATGATTGGTTTGAGTTGCATGTTTTATTATTGGTGCTGTCCTATTGTGCCCTCCGTGTCGCAAAGCGTGAGGGATTCCTGCTGTAGGGTTTGCAATATGTTTATGATTTGCTTATGGTGGTGGTGTGAGTGATGTAAACACAAACCCGAGTAAGTAGGTTGTTTGCATATGGGATAAAAGGGGACTTGATGCTTTAATGCTATGGTTGGGTTTTACCTTAATGAATCTTTAGTAGTTGTGGATGCTTGCTAGAGTTCCAATCATAAGTGCATAGAATTCCAAGTAAGGGATGATATGTTAGCTTATGCCTCTCCCTCAAATAGAATTTCAATGGTGATTACTGGTCTAGTAACATAGTCAGTTGCCTAGGGACAATTTCACAACTCCTACCACCACTTTTCCACACTCGCTATATTTACTTTATTGCATCTTTGTCTAAACAGCCCCTAGTTTATGTTTGCGCTCTCTTTATTTTCTTGCTAGCCTTTCGGAAAACACCTACAAAGTACTTCTAGTTTTATTCTTGTTCTAGGTAAAGTGAACGCTGCGCATGAGAGTTGTATCGGCGGTCTATAGAACTTGAGGAATATTTATTCTACCTTTAGCTCCTCGTTGGGTTTGACACTCTTACTTATCGAAAACTGCTATGATCCCCTATACTTGTGGGTTATCAAGACCTTCTTCCGCGCCACTGCCGGGAGCAATAGCGGGGGTGAATATTCTCGTGTGCTTGTTTGCTTTATCACTAAGTAATTTTATTTTCTGTTCTTAGTTGTTCTTTATCATTAGTTATGGATATGGAACACGTAAATACCAAAATAATTAGGTGTACTTGCTGCTCATGGAGATGGGGAACCTCCTAAAACCCTCAATGTCTGGTTATGTGAAAGATATTATGTACTACTTTAATAATCCCGAGAAACCCCATTTAATTTGGTAATGGGAGTAACGTGGATCAACGTGAATACTTTAGGGATTATCGCTGACACAAAAAGGGAAACTATTATGGATCAAATTCATATATTGAAGTGGTATGCTAGACAACTATGCTTGAGATATGATTATACTTGTTGCTCTAGGATGAAGGCTCCACACCTTCCCTTTTCATGCAAATTTAATGATAATAAAACCTTAGCTTCTTATGCTAATGGTATATATGATTACTATGATGTGGAACAAATAGAAGAATTTGTTGCTTTTATGGGTGCTTATGAAATTGAATCTATGTTTAAAGAGTTTGAAGACTTTGATTATTCGGTTTATAGACCTGAAAATTTAGCTATCCTTATATATTGTTATGAGAATTATGAATACAATTATGATATTAATGCACTTATTGAGAAAGTCTCCGCTGTCCAAGAAGAGACTAATATTTTACAGGAATCTATGGAAGAAGAAGTTCATGAAACTATGAGATCATTGGATGAAAAAGACGAGGAGGAGAGCGAAGAACAAAAGGAGGAAGAGCGGATTGATCACCCGTGCCCACCTTCTAATGAGAGTAACTCTTCAACTCATACAATGTTTAATTTCCCTTCGTGCTTACCGAAGGATGATTGCTATGATGATTGTTATGATCCCTTTGATTCTTTTGAAATATCCCTTTTTGATGATGCTTGCTATGCTTGTGGCCAAGATGCCAATATGAATTATGCTTATGGAGATGAACTTGCTATAGTTCCTTATGTTAAACATGAATTTGTTGCTATTGCACCCATGCATGATAGTCCTATTATCTTTTGAATTCTCCGATTATACTATATCGAGAAGTTTGCTTTATTAAGGATTATATTGATGGGTTGCCTTTTATCAAGGTAATACACGATGATTTTGATAGATATAATATGCATGTGTTTGCTGCTCCTACTTGCAATTATTATGATAGAGGAACTATATCTCCACCTCTCTATATTTCCAACGCGATAAAATTGCAAGAAACTGGTTATACTATGCATTGGTCTTTGCTTTCAGGCATGAATTGTTCTTTATGACATGCCAATGCATAGGAAGAGAGTTAGACTTCGCCATTACATGATATATGTTTCTTTGTGCTGACTACTAAATTACAAGTCATTGCTAATTAAAATTGGCTTTGATATACCTTGGGATCCGTGGATCCATTACTTGAGCACTATATGCCTAGCTTAATGGCTTTAAAGAAAGCGCTACAGGAGACAACCCGTAAGTTTTAGAGAGTCATTTATTTCTGCTGAGTGCTTACATAGTTTAAAACAACAAAAATAAAGAGGGGAACCCAAAACTTTTTCAAAAAGGAAAGTGAAAGTGAGAAAGACAAGCATTGTTGAAGTGGGAGAGCTCCTTGAACTTTGTTCATGCTCACGGAAAATTTGTGAATCTTGATTACAGAAACTTTTCAACAAAATTAATTATCCCCTTGTACAATTCCATTGTATTATAAAAATAATGTGCCAAGGTTTGCCTTTAGGATTGAGGGAGTCCTGGATTAGGGGGTGTCCGGATGGCCGGACTATAACCTTTGGCCGGACTCCTGGACTATGAAGATTCTAAGTGCATCTAGTGCCCCTTAGTGATTTTGGTGTATTGAAGACTTATAGGTTAAGGAACTAATGCATTTGTGAGTGTACACAGGTCTATAAGTCTATGAGGAGTTTGATATTTACAGAGAAAGTCGAATTCTAAAATTGAAGTTCTTCAACTCAAGACTTTGTTATTCAAGACTTTCAAGACTTTGAAAGTGAAGAAATTGGTGTGACCTTGAAGACTTGGTATTCATTTGAGGAACATGAAGCGTGAAGACTTTTGTTTTCGAGTTTCATTTTCTCTTTCTTGAGTCATAGGAAACACCGCATCGTTAAAGGGGTCGAGGAAATACTAAGGAAAAATTTCCATGTGATGCTCAACTCAAAATCCTAAACCTACCAATCCTTCGAGTGAAGCTTTTGAAATCTCATACAGCTTCACCAATTTCTTCAAAGGATGTAGACAGAGCTCTTCCGTCACGAGGAATTTGTTCTCGATCGAGGAGTTAGGAATTCGCCAAAGGCGATTGCCTACACAAAGGAGGAACATGATAGCCCCGAGGAATTTGATATTCAAAATTCGACTGCTGTCAGTGTCGCGCGCCACCTGTCCCAAATATCTTATCCACCTAACGGTCATATCATTGAAGGGCATTTATGTCTTATCATGTCGGGCTGCTCCTTAGGCTATAAATAGCCGCCTCTACAACCACTAGTTGGTTGGCTGCTCCGAGAGAACTTGACACTTGTCATTTGAGAGCAACCCATCCTCCGAGGAATTTGAGAGAAAATCATCAAGTGAGGAAAACCCAAAACCAAACCCCTATAAACCCAAAGTGATTGAGCATCATCAAGAAATTGATCCTGTGGATCCGACGCTTGTTACCTTTGAAGACTGTGCTTCTTCCAGATGGTTAGGCCATGGTCTAGAGCATCCAAGAGGAATTGTGGATCGCCGAGTGACCAAGTCTGTGAAGGTTTGGAAGTCGCTCAAGACTTACCACGAGTGATTGGACGACGTCTGTGACCTTAGTTCAAGGAGAATACGGTGAGGACTTGGTGTCCTGAGCTGCGTGCTCAGCCGATCGGGTGTCCGGATCTGTGTCCTCGAGTTTAAATACTCAACCGCCCAACCAGACGCATAATCCGAGACAGCAGCTTGAACTGGTCTACCAAATCATTGTCTTCACCAACCTAATCGGTTCCATTTCTCAACCCTTTCATTTCCTCATTATCGTGTTGAGTGTTTGTTCATATCTGTGTTTGAAGACTTTGATCAAGACTTTCAATTTCCCGCCCAATTTCTTCACCGCTTGTCTTCATCTTGTGTTATCCTCGTGATTACGCTTTTCAGACTGTGATTGTCTTCATTTCATCATGATGACAATGCTTGTAATCTGTTATGCTTACTTCGAGTACTTATTCCACAGTAAGTATTTCTTCGCTAAGGAATTTCTCACCGCAAATTCCTCAAGAAGAATTCATAAAATCGCTTATTCACCCCCTCTAGTCGATATAACGCACTTTTAATTGGTATCGAGCAAGGTACCCCTTGTTCTGGTGATTTTGGTTTAACCACCGGAGTTTTAGTTATGTCGACCGCAGTATGATCAAGGTCTCAGCAGGTGTCCTACCTTCGATGGGACGGACTACCCCATCGAAGAACAAAATGCGTAATGCATCTTGAAGCAATTGACAACGATCTCCGTATGTTGTGACAAAAGGTGTTTCCTCACCACACCTCTCCGAATGATACCGATGTGAAGAGATTCAAGCAACTCGATTCTCAAGCTTAAGAATATCATATGTGGCCATCCGAGCAAAGGTCAATATGGAAGAGTGAGTGCTTGAATCTGCTAAACTCATCTCGGGACAAAGGTCCAAAGTAATGAAGGTGTTTCAACTCAGCGTGACTCTCGAGTTGATGTTCTTCGAATCTCTTCAACCGCTTCAAAAGACTCGACAACTAAAATGTTCAACAAACCTTCGATCGCTTCACCGACATCTCAAATGAGCTTCAAGCATTGGTGCCATCGACATCACCGACCATGAGGTGGTGAAGAAACCGCTAAGATCGCTTGATTCTCATTTGATACTCCGCACCGATGATACAAGAACGAGCTGATTACAAGTCTCTTGATCTTGCCGATATCCTCGAAAGGCTAAATACTCACGAAGTTCCAGCTTGTCAAAAGAGAGATCTCTATGGTTCGCTATGGAAAACGCGCCCTCAAGGCCAAGGCAGTGTCCGAATCTGAGAGTGAAGACTCGTAGTAGCCTTGGAGATCCTCAAGAATTTGGCCAGAGCTAGCACCGCCATGAAGAAATTCCAGAAATTCACAAGACGTGGTCGCTGGAAAATCCTCAAGAAGCAAAGATTCCTCATCTAGTGACTATAAGAGAAGACTTTGCCACAAATGCAAGAAACCTGGTCACTACATCCAAGATTGTCCTCAAGGGAAAAGGAATTAAAGAAGAAGAAGCACAAGGATTACAGCCTCGATGACATGAAGAAGAAGAAGAAATCATCAAAATCTTCATCATCAAAATCCTCAAAACCTTCTTCTCACAAGAAGAGCAGCTCCAAAAGGCTCTGCATTCATTGGCAAGGAAATGGACTCAAGTTGAATCTGAGGAAAATGAGGAAGAGGAGGAGTCCAAGAACTGAACTGTGTGGCTAGTCCGCTCTTGCATCGCTTATGTTAGCAAGTCCATCTTCAACATCAAGAAACTGACTCACGACAAGCCCGATGAGGAAAATGATGACTACGCCCCACCTATTGCTTCATGGCAAAAGGTGCCAAGGTACTCAATTTCACCTCCTCCAATCTAGTGAAAATGAATTGATGAGGATCTCAAGCCCAGCTACTCTAAACTTGCTAAGATTGCTATAAACAACAAAGGGCTTTTGAAAAGGTTCAAAACATGCTAGACAAGAGTGATGATATGTTAGGTGAAGAAATGGATCGCACTCAAGCCTCGATCGAAATCTTCAGAACTTCAGCCTAGGCTTGACAGCCTTCAAGGTCATCATAACACTCTCTTATCTCGATCATGAGAAACTTTCTTATGAATTTCTTCAAAGAAAGCAAGATCTTGAGAAGCTAAGAGCGAGTTATGAAGATCTTCGTAAGGAGCGCGATTCATTACTTGCTCAACAAATCAGCGCTTCTCAAGAAGAATTTGTTCCTCCATGCTTAAAGTGCATTGAACGTGAATCGCTAATTCTTCACCAATGTTCAAATGCTTCAATGTTATAAATTCTTCACCTGCCTCGCTATCACTAATTCTCACCGAGGACATTGCTAGTATCACCGACGATGCAGATGAAGGAATTGTACATGACAGTATGTACAAAAGCCTCAAAGGGCATCGACTTTTGTGATGTGCTTAAAAGCAGATCCTCAACAGAACCCTAGGAAAGAGGGTATTGCCTTTGAGAGGAAACTCAATGTCGATGGAACGATCGAAGCCCGAGAAGATCCCAAAACCTCATGGGTTGCTGCAAAGGGACCTCCAGCTTGATCCATCTACCTTATCTGGCTTCACATGCTAATTTCTCATTCTGCTGATGAGTCATTTGACTCAAACTATAAACTGTTCAAAAATCAGAATGGTGAAGTATTTGCTAGATATGTTGGCACTAATCGCAGGAACGGTTCCCTATGAAGAAAATCTGGGTTCCCAAGAAGTGCCTTGAAAGTCTTCAGTGAATGTCCTCATGACACCACCGTGAAGAATAGGAACCCCAGATCAAATTCTTCATATGGACCAAATTCTTCATATGGATCCAAGTCCTCATACGGACCAAATTCTCATGAGGATCAAATTCTCAAAAGGATCAAAGTCCTCATATGATTATCATCGTATAACAACTCGCTTTCGCAGGTAGAGCTAAGGGCTATGAATATGTGCATTATTCTTCAAACCAATATGTTCATAAGTCCTCAAGAATTTCTCCGCTTATTCATATGCTTACCCTAACCCTTCTTATGTGAAACGAAATGGATTGGCTTCTATGCCACCATTCTCATATGGTGCTCGCAGAGTGATGAACTCTTTGCCACCCCTTCAGATGTGGGTGGTGAAGAAAAAGAACTAATCTCTTCGCAGGGTCAGTCTCCAGACGCGCCTCAACGCCTCAAGAATTTGTCGGGGCCCATAAAATTCCCAAAGGACGCAGTTAATCATGATGAAATGAACTTTCATTTCACACGCCCTCATACCGCTTACTTGAATACCGACCGATGAAATTCATCTGATGAACTTGATATCATATTCTTCACTGATGAAGTATATGAGATCGTAAGTTGTACTAATTCATCCGCAGGATGATCAACCCAAAGCCACCGAGTGGGTTCTCGATAGTGGATGTACAAATCACATGACCGGTGACAAGAATCTATTGATGGATGCTCCTTATCACCGCCACATCTCAAGCATATCATCTTTGCCGACAAAGGCAAAAGTCGTATTGGGACTTGGTAAGGTTGCTATCTCTAAGGACATGCACATGGACAAAGTCATGCTTGTTGAGTCTTTAGGATATAACCTCATGTCAGCCTCAATGCTTTGTGATCTTGATATGGTAGTTATCTTGGCAAGTATCGCTGTGTTGTGATTATGGAAGCTGACAATTCCAAAGTCTTCAAGGCTTTAGGAGAGGAGACTTGTATATTGTTGATTTCTCAACAGTCCACAACCAGCCGTGTGCCTACTTGCAAAAGCTTCGTATATGGCTATGGCATCGACGACTTGGTCACGCAGCATGAGGAATTTGCACACGCCATAAGAAGAAGCATGTCATTGGCATTGAGAATGTCAAATTCTCAAGGATCACTTATGCGAGCCCGTGAAGCTGGAAAATGACCAAGGCCAAGCATCCAAATAAGACTATCATGACCACTACTCGCCCCTTCGAATTGCTTCACATGGACCTCTTTGGTCCCAATCATTATTCAGATGTCGTTAATGAAGCATCACTATATGGCTTTGTTATTGTTGATGATTACTCTCGCTACACATGGGTACACATTGTTACTTACAAAAATCAAGTGCAGGAAATCTTCAAACGATTTTCCTCGAGGGCTTCAACCAACTTTGGTGTGAAGATCAAGCACATCAGAGTGACAATGGAACTGAGTTCAAGAATTCGGACTTGATGATTATCTTGATGAACTTGGTATTACTCATGAGTTATCTGCTTCCCTATACTCCTCAAAGAAATGGCGCTGTGGAGCGCAAGAATGTAACTCTTGTTGAGATGGCTCGACTATGCTTGATGAATACAAAACGCCTAGTCGCTTTTTGGATTGAAGCAATTGACACCGCGTGCCACATCATCAACAGAGTATATCTTCACAAATTCTTCAAGAAGACTGCCTATGAACTCCTCAACGACAAGAAACCCAATGTAAGTTATTTCAAAGTCTTTGGTGCTAAATGCTGATTAGAGATCCTCACCACACCTCTAAATTTGCACCAAAGCACATGAGGTTTTATGCTTGGTTACGAAAGGACTCAGACACCTACAGTAGTCTTCAACATCACTCTACACAAGATTGTTGACATCAGAGATGTGTGGTTCGATGAAACTAATGGCTCGCAAAGAGAGCACCTACCTTCTGTGTTAGACTAACCAGCACCGAGGATTCTATCAGGTTCAAGGCAACCGAGGATGTCATTCCCATCAAGAAACTGCTCAAGAATTCATTCCTCAGACGCCAAGAACGCCGAAATGATGCACTCAAGATAATGTCAAGAAAATGGTGCCGAGGAAATGATCAAATTCCTCGACGACAACCAGCTCATCCTCGCTGCAAAAAGAAGTACAAGTGGAGAAGATCATCGATGACATTAAAGCGCCAGTCCTCTCACTCGCTCAAAAGCTTCACATTTATCTAACTTTTGTGGGCACTATGCTTTTGTCTCTATCACAGAGCCCACTAAGGTAGATGAAGCATTTCGAGCCCGAGGATTCAGGCCATGCAAGAAGAATTACATCGCTTGAGCTCAACAACGCCTGAACTGGTCAAACGCCCAGATCCTCGCAAACATAATATCATTGGCACAAAGTGGATCTATCGCAACAAGCAAGATGAAAATGGTCTTGTGGTGAGGAATAAGGCACGACTAGTAGCTCAAGGCTACACGCAAGTTGAAGGAATTGATTTCGATGAAACTTTTGCACTGCTGCTAGACTTGAGTCTATTCGATATTACTCGCCTATGCTAACCATCACAATATCACTTTATATCAAATGGATGTGAAAAGTGCATTCCTCAATGGTAAGCTTGAGGAAGAAGTATATGTTGCTCAACCCCTGTGTTTTGAAGATCCAAAGAATCCCGACAAAGTCTTCAGACTAAATAAGGCCCTCTATGGCCTCAAGCAAGCCCCTCGGTGTGGTATGATACATTGAAGGAATTCTTCGTGAAGAATGGCTTCACACCCGTTCACTCGACCCTACTCTCTTTACTAAATCTTATGATGGTGAACTATTTGTGTGCCAAATATATGTTGATGATATTATCTTTGGCTGTATCGACCAACGTTATAGTGATGAATTTGCCTATATGATGAGTGAAGAATATCAAATGTCTATGATGGAGAGTTGAAATTCTTCTTAGGTCTTCAAATTCACAACAACACAATGGCATATTCATATCTCAGAGAAATACCTCAAAGATGTCCTCAAGAAATTCGCATGCAAGATTGCAAAGGCGTCTAAAATTCCTATGCCCACAAATGGCCATCTATGCAATCGATGAAAATGGTATTGACTTCGATCACAAGGTATACCGCCCATGATTGGTTCTTTATTGTACTTATGTGCATCTAGGCCAGATATAATGCTTAGTGTTTGCATGTGTGCCCGATTTCAAGCTACACCAAGGAATCACACCATAAGGCTGTGAAGCATATTCTTCGATATCTAGCTCACACACCAACACTAGGATTATGGTACCCCAAGGGCTCTACTTTTGATCTCATTGATATTCTCGACTGACTATGTCGGTGATCGTGGACCGCAAGTCAACATCTGTACTTGTCATTTCTGACGATCTTTGGTCCGTTGGTCCTCAAGAAACAGAACTGTATCACCGCCCATCATGCGAAGCTGAATACATTGCTGCTGGCTCATGTTGTGCTCAATTACTATGGATGAAGCAAACCTCAAGGACTACGCATCAACGTGAAGAATGTGCCTCTATGGTGACAATGAGAGTGCCATCAAGATTGCTCACAACCCAGTTCAGCACTCAAGACAAAGCACATTCAAATTCGCCATCATTTTCTTCGTGATCATGTGTTGAAGGGCTTACATCTCCATCGAAAGCACGTGAAGATCAAGAACAGCTAGCTGATATCTTCACTAAGCCCTTGGATGAGAAGAGATTTAGCAAGTTGCGTGTGAGCTAAATATCTTAGAATCTTCGAATGTTCTTTGAAAAGGCACACATCCTAACACTTATGCAAAATTGATGACTTAGATGTGCAACACATGAAGAAACGCTTTTCTTCAATCAATGAAGAATAACACTCTAAGTGTGAAGAAATTAATGAAGAATTTGATTCTCGAACCCACGACAATTGTACGCTGTGTCTGAAATCATCATTCTTATATGGTGGGTCACGCCACCACCAAAGTTGAAAATCTTCAATTTGAGTTTTTCCTCGTTTTGAAATTCTTCAGTTTTTCAAATTCTTCAACTTTGCAAAATCTTCACTATTTCCGCTGCCTTTCTTCATTGACTATATATATATATGGGTTTATGTCCTCTACAGCATTCACTTATGGCTATTTCTTCAAGTCGCTTTTCGCTAAGTGAATGTGATCGACCTTCCCTCTATGCTATACTCAACCCAATCCATTCACAAATTCTTCATGTGCGCTCTACTTTGAAACTCGCTCAAATTCTTCATCGTGTCCTTGATAAATGAAGAAATTGCAATGGAACTTTTAAAACAAATCTTATTCAAACCTTCATTTTACCGCTCAAACTGCTCCGCATCCCACGATGCATTATTCTATTCACCCACGATCGAACACGATCTCCACTACACAAGACGTGGGTGACACATGTCGTGAGAAGGAAGCGTCAGGCACGCTCATCCTAAATTAGGCGATCCGCTTTTCACCGCGGTCTATAAATACCCTCTCTCCCTTCCTCACTCTTTTTACTCCGCCGACCTCTCTCTCCCGCCGAGCTCCTCAAACCCTAGCGCCGCCGCTTACTCCATCGTCAGCCGTGAGGAAAAGCTTCACCGCCGACCTCGTCCGCCGACGATTGCGCCGACTGTGGAAAATCTTCACCCGCGCCGCCAGTAGCTGATTTCTCCGCCAAGTTAGGGCGTGAAGATCTGAACGACGAACTTCCCAACTGTTCTTCTCAGTTCGTCGTGTTCTTCACTTCGGTAATTAAAAGTTACTTTATTACTCGCTTTGATTCTCAAATCTTCTTCAAATTCTTCAAAGGTGTTTATTCTTCAAATCCTCACACATATGAACACCTCAAATCTCTTGATTCGCTTTCTAAGCAATGATTTTCTTCAAGATTCCTCAATTGTGTGGATCCTCGATCTATACAACTCGAACCTAAGACAAAGAACGCTTAGTGAAATTCTTCAAGGCTCATCCGTCAAAATCCTCAAAACTTGTTCTTTTGAAAACCTTCCGAGAACGATATGACCTCTCCAAATTCCTCGCACCTATACTCGCTCACAGGTACAAATGTCCGCCGCTGAATCCCTGGTTCTCATCAACTTAACTCATTTGCAGCGCTCTCAAGAAAAACTGCACACTTCTTCAGAGAACTCAATTGTTCAATTTCTCAATCAAGAAAATGGCGACGGTAAGAAGCCGCAGAAGGGAGGAAAGAAACCCGAGGTTATGACTGCGCTTGAAATCCCCGAGGAAATATATGCTGACTATTGCACTGGATGAAGAAAGTAAAAATCAACGCAAGGTGCGATTCGTAAGATTGAACGGAGGTGGGCACGGAATGGAAGGAATACAGATATGTAACTCCTAAGTACATGAAGAAATTCGCCTAAATCCTCCATGCCCAAGAGCTCCTCCGGCACCGCCAAGTAGCTGATCCCACAAGCATCAAACGAGGTGAGGACTTTCCGATGAATGGGCTAAACGCCAAGCAAAATTGGCAAAGCAAGCAAAGGAAGCAAAGAAGAAATTCAATGAGGATTCTGCCGCTGCTATCGCCATCGAGGTCTCGGTCAAACCGAGGAAATCAATGCAAAAGAAGCCTGCTCATAAGCCAAGTGTTTCATCATCTCAGCCTCACGGCCAAGTTCCTCAAAGAACCTTCCAAGCAAATTCTCACACCGCTGCTGCTCCACCAAAGTCCTCAACAGCCCGCTAAAACCTTCAGCCTCGTGCACCTGCTACTTGTCAAAGGACTGCTGGTTTTTCAATTGCCTCAGCATCTCTCGCAAGTTCCTCACCTGCCCCATTTCTTCATCCGCCCACTCACCAAGACCAAAGCAACAATGGACGTGGTCCTCGCCCAGCCCAAGGAAGAAACTGGTTGTATTCCATGTACCATCTCGATGATGAGGCATCCGATGAAGAACTTGAAGAAATCATCGAGACCGCTGTTAGGGCCGAAGAGCCAAAGGTACATCTCGCTAATCGCTATTGATCCAAGAAAGTCCTCGATTTTATTGATCTCCGCACAATGATCCCAATACCCTCTCGCCTCGATCTTCATCTCGACACCTGGTCAAAGTCATACCACTCACTTCATCATCAAGAAAATGGAAGTTTGAGAAGGCGAGGGAAATCAAAAGGCTCAATACAGAAGGAGAAGTTCTCAAGAAAATGTAGTCAAGATGACACCGAGGAGCTTCAAGGTCCAAACTGAGATTCAAGACCTCAAAGAAAACTTTGATTCCTACTATGCTGATTGGCAAGGAGCTAAGACCAGATTCGCAACCTCGACGAAGAAATTCACAACTGTTGCTGCCCCAATGCAACATGAATTCCTCAGTCGAAGCCTCCGCCAGCCTCATCGAGGAAAATGCCAAGACACTGATGATGTTCAGCCCATCGAAGAAAATGCCAGACCGCCAAGCCTCCGCTCAACTCCGTCAAGAAAATGTTGATTCCAGGCTGATGATCCCATCCCAGCCACCGAAGAAACTGCCAGGCACCCACTAGTGGTGCGCTCAAGAAATTGCTCAAGACAGGGAATCGATCACCGCCTCAAGAAATCTGCACCAAATTCCTCAGCTCCTCCTCGCCTAACTCCATCTCCAATTCTTCCATCCGCCTCGATGTGAAGAAAACCAAGGCTGCGTAACGAGCTGCCGTGAAGAAAACGAAAGCATCACCGCCGATTCTTCGTCAAGAAAATGAAGCCAATAACCAGCTCATTTGAAAACCCAATTGATGTTGTTCCAATTTCTCCATACCATCAAAGGAAGTCGCCTTTGGAGAAGACTATGAGATCCCAATCGGATCTGATGAAGAACATTAATCTGCTGCTTCGTCAGAGAAAATTGATGAAGAAATTGAAGTGGAAGCAATCCTTCAACCCCGCTTATTTCCTCATCGATTATGAAATTCCTCAGTCTGGTGCCGAGGAAATTGAAAATGAAGATGTGGATATTGATGCACCACTCCAGTGATCAATGATGACTTTGGGAAAGTCAGATCCCAATACTCCTCTCTTCACCCCGCCTCCAACAAGTTCCTCACTCCTCGCACAAACAGTCCAAATGGACTTTGAGGAACAAGAAATTCTCAGTCAAGAACCTGAACTTGTGATTCCCGAGGTGGTGATGCAACTCATCGACACCCTCTCGCCTAAGCAAAAGAATCCGCTCAACCAAGCAAAAGTTCAAGGTCAAGACTTCTTTGCCGAGCACGTGTTCTTCATCGAATATAATCCTTATGATTCTGCTCAATTAGGAAGAGGCGCTCGACCGCCACCAAGCAAACTTCTATTCCTCAATGCTTTTCAACAAGGACAAAATCTTCGATCATGCTCATATTCCTCATGTGGATATGGAGTCGCCGCCAGCTTTGAGCCAGTCCTCGTTGTTCTTCACGATGCAGACTTCTAAACTTCAGACCGATATTTGTGGATGGAATGAAGAGCTAATTCTTCATTCTATGCAACCTCGCACATCACCGAGACGCCAAGATGTGAATTCATGGGTCTTAGATTGATGACCGAAAACACTCACTACAAGGCACCAAAGAAGTGAATTGCTTCGTGCCCTCCCATTCAGTCCTCCGATTGATGGTGCACGCCGATCTATGAAGAAAAGAACTTTCAAATCACTATATGCAAGTGCCGATGAAGCCTTTGAAGCCAAGGCAGGCCCTAAGAACCAAATTCTCGTCAAGGAATTATTATATGTGCCTCGAATACCATCGGATTCTGACGAAGACTATGAGTCCTATTAAAGGCCACGACTCAATGATGAAGAAGTCGCTGGCATCATGAAGAATATGCTTTTCAACATCATCCATGGCGCTCTGGCCAATTTCCATGATTTCTTCATGAGGACTCGCTAACATTGCCATGTCACCTTTTGAGTCAAGCCTTATGCACCTTGGATTATGAGATTCATCAGTCAAGATCTTCACCGATTTACAAGGTCGATACTTTGAACCACCGCAGCTACCTGCCTCGATTGAAGTCCTCAAACGGACAATTACCTCACCGATGACAAGGCCAAGGCTATCACTGTGATAGATGAAGGCATTCGCCCATTGATGGACAGCCAGCAAAGCAGATCCTACTCCACCAATGATGACTCGCCACACATGACTCAAAGAAGAAATACCTCACCAAGCAAAGTCCTCAAGCTATCGCACCTGTGGTGATGATCGATCGTGAATTACTCCTCGCCTTCATCAAGGTTGATCGCAATCATAAGTGGGTCAAACGCCGCTTGGTACTCTTCTTTACAACATGACCTCCACACACAATGCAAAGAAGAAAACCACTACTACCTTCATGAAACCTTCAAGCGCACTGGCTGTTCTTTCACATGCCTACGGTGAAGAAGAACTGATTCAATGGGACTCAAGGAAGAATTTGACTGGTCTGCACCTCCTCCAAGAAATTCAAGAAGGTCAAAGTTCCTTCCTTGGTGGCTAGCTCCTATTCTTCATCTCGCAACACCGATGAAAATGAAGATTTGGAAGACACCGCCGCTGGTCCTACTTCAACAACCGACCCCAACAATGTCAAGGCCCGCCTTCAACTTGAAATTCTTCAAGAGCGTTAGTCCTCGCCGATCCTTTTGGTCATTTGATGACAAAGGGGAGAAATTTGAGTTAGTCTTCAAGCCGGTCTAGTTTTTGTCTATATACAGTATTTTATTAAGTTACAACTCTCGCTCTTCCAAACCTTTATTGATCGAGTTGTAATCTTAAACCCGATGGTGCTTTGATACTTTTGATGCATTATGCTCTTGCTCTATGCTCGACATGAGTTATGCTCGATTCTCGTGAGCTTCTTGAAAATCTTCATAGCTAATCGATTTAGCCTTTGGGCTCGATACTTTTGATGCGCTATATTGCATAACATCAAGCACCATATTTCATCATGCATTTCAAATTCTTCATACCATATGTTAAATGCGTATGAATTACAAGATATAGGGGGAGATCTCCATGATTCTATTCTTCAAATGTGCATTGCCTCAAAAGCAAATTCCTCACTATGCACATCTTCAGGGGGAGTTCTTCTATATCTTGCAATCAAATTCCTCATTATCAGTATTTACACTTCATATGTTTATCCCCGTTGAAAACTTAACCTATATTGTCATCAATCACCAAAAAGGGGGAGATTGTAAGTGCATCTAGTGCCCCTTAGTGATTTTGGTGTATTGAAGACTTATAGGTTAAGGAACTAATGCGCTTGTGAGTGTACACAGTCTATAAGTCTATGAGGAGTTTGATATTTACAGAGAAAGTCGAATTCTAAAATTGAAGTTCTTCAATCAAGACTTTGTTATTCAAGACTTTCAAGACTTTGAAAGTGAAGAAATTGGTGTGACCTTGAAGACTTGGTATTCATTTGAGGAACATGAAGCGTGAAGACTTTTGTTTTCGTAGTTTCATTTTCTCTTCTTGAGTCATAGGAAACACCGCATCGTTAAAGGGGTCGAGGAAATACTAAGGAAAAATTTCCATGTGATGCTCAACTCAAAATCCTAAACCTACCAATCCCTTCGAGTGAAGCTTTTGAAATCTCATACAGCTTCAATCAATTTCTTCAAAGGATCGAGACGGAGCTCTTCCGGTCGCCGAGGAATTTGTTCTCGATCGAGGAGTTAGGAATTCGCCAAAGGCGAATTGCCTACATAGTGAGGAACATGATAGCCCGAGGAATTTGATATTCAAAATTCGACCGCTGTCGTGTCAAGCCCACCTGTCCCAAATATCTTGTCCACCTAACGGTCATATCATTGAAGGGCATTTATGTCTTATCATGTCGGGCTGCTCCTAGGCTATAAATAGCCGCCCCACAACCACTAGTTGGTTGGCTGCTCCGAGAGAACTTGACACTTGTCATTTGAGAGCAACCCATCCTTTGAGGAATTTGAGAGAAAATCATCAAGTGAGGAAAACCCCAAAAACCAAACCCCTATAAACCCAAAGTGATTGAGCATCATCAAGAAATTGATCCTGCGTGATCCGACGCTTGTTACCTTTGAAGACGGTGCTTCTTCCAGACGGTTAGGCGCCATGGTCTAGAGCATCCAAGAGGAATTGTGGATCGCCGAGTGACCAAGTCTGTGAAGGTTTGGAAGTCGCTCAAGACTTACCACGAGTGATTGGACGAGGTCTGTGACCTTAGTTCAAGGAGAATACGGTGAGGACTTGGTGTCCCGAGCTGCGTGCTCAGCGATCGGGTGTCCGGACTGTGTGTCCTCGAGTTTAAATACTCAACCGCCCAACCAGACGCATAACCGAGACAAAGCAGCTTGAACTGGTCTACCAAATCATTGTCTTCACCAACCCAATCGGTTCCATTTCCTCAACCCTTTCATTTCCTCATTATCGTGTTGAGTGTTTGTTCATATCTGTTTGAAGACTTTGATCAAGACTTTCTCAATTTCCTCGCTCAATTTCTTCACCGCTTTGTCTTCATCTTGTGTTATCCTCGTGATTACGCTTTCAGACTGTGATTGTCTTCATTTCATCATGATGACAATGCTTGTAATCTGTTATGCTTACTTCGAGTACTTATTCCGCTGCAAGTATTTCTTCGCTAAGGAATTTCCTCACCGGCAAATTCCTCAGTGAAGAATTCATAAAAATCGCCTATTCACCCCCCCTCTAGTCGATATAACGCACTTTCAAAGATACAAGGTTGAAGACTTCGTCCCGTGTCCGGATGGGACTTTCCTTGGCGTGGAAGGCAAGCTTGGCGATACGGATATGTAGATCTTCTCCTATTGTAACCGACTCTGTGTAACCCTAGCCCTCTCCGTTGTCTATACAAACCGGAGGGTTTTAGTCCGTGGGATCTAAGAACAATCATACCCTAGGCTAGCTTCTAGGGTTTGGCCTCTCTGATCTCGGTGGAAATCTACTCTTGTACTACCCATATCATCAATATAAATCCAGCCGGAGTAGGGTTTTACCTCCATTGAGAGGGCCCGAACCTGGGTAAGAACATCGTGTCCCTTGTCTCCTCGTTACCATCCGCCTAGACGCACAGCTCGGGAACCCCTACCGAGATCTCGCCGGTTTTGACACCGACATTGGTGCTTTCATTGAGAGTTCCACAGTTGCCGCCATCGAAGGATGCCTCATCCCGCCTTTTAAAGACGGCATCAAGGTTAAAGGAGCTTTGGCTATCGGCCAAACTCTCCGGCTAGGCGGTTTTCTTATGACCGCTTGTTCGCCGCCGCCGACGATGACTTCTCGGTCATCGAAGCAATCTTCACGCCAACTCGTAACTCGCCGAGCAGTTAGATCCGATGGAGCTCTCTTCCTTAAACGAAGCTCTTGGATCGCATCGCCGCCTCGAGTCGCCATGATCACGATCGATTGGGCCTAAACCCGATCCGAGAGAGATTAACTCTCCCCGGTCACCCATCACGCTATGGTGGTGGAGGAACAATGCGGCAAGCCTTCATCTATCTTAAGGACTAGTTATGTCCGATTCCCGATCCCTCCAAGCCGGATACCCGCGAGGGAGGACGCCACTCAAGCCCCGAACCTAAAGTCGCAGCGGGCTAGATTCATTGACAACATCCAAGAACCCAAGCTTCCGAAGTTCGAAACTCCTTGGCCCTCGAGTCTCAGATTGGGCGAGGTTCCGGATTTAATTCCACCCGCCACCCAAACATAAGCGATCTATCCCAAATTCGGCAAGAGCCCGCAGAAATAGTACACCATTACTAGGACAGATTCCTCCCGGTCATGAACAGGATAAAGGATCACCGCGAGGAGGATGCAATTTCATTCTTCTCGCAATAATTGCATGGACAATGTAATCCTCAACGCCATAAGTCACCATGGAAATTACACGCCACTGACTTGGCATCCATAGTACGAAAGTACTGTATGATGGAAAGCGCCTGAAAACCGAAATAAAATTTTGGGACAATCCGCCTCAATAGAACCCCATCCAAATAAAAGGGTGCATTATCGCCAGCACTCGGGTTAAACACCAAAAAGCAAAACCTCTATAGGGCATGGAACCAGATCGAGGGATGGCTCAATGGACCTCAGAAATTAATAGTACAAAGGGCGCCACACCAACTCATAGCCTTAGAGCATGTTGGATACTCCGCAGTGGCCCAAGTGGCTAAGAGCTTCTAACCCGTAATCCACAGAGCACCAGCCCAAGAATACCATTACGGTATTAATAGTCTTCGAGACTTTCAGATCAAATAATATGCGGAAACGAACACCCGCAGCCTTGCCAAGTCTACCAAGTAGCAATAACAAACCCATGGAGGACACGGCTATTACCTTTAATGCCAAGATGAACCTAAATTCAACAGCCCGAGCACCACCGTGATTGGTCCTCAGCCCAAGAGTGGACGGCCGCCTTACCAAGGTACTCATGGACGGTGGCAGCGGATTGAACCTCATTTACGAGGAAACTCTTCAAAAATGGAAATAGACCGAGCCGATTGAGCGAAGCAGCACAACCTTTAGAGGAATAATCCCCATCGAAGCGCTACAGACAGAAAAATCACATCGGATGTGGTGTTTGGCACACCGGATAATTACAGGTCCGAGGAGGTCACGCCCAAGTAGCCCTGCTCAGCAGCGGATACCACGCCTATTAGGGCGAGAGGCATTCACAATTTTTCAAGCTATACCCCATTACGGGTACATGAAGCTCAAAATGCCCGGCCCAACAGTAATCATCACTCTTGCTTGTGACCTGACATAGCACTCCCCACCGAAAATAAGACAGCCGACTAGCCCTTGAGGCACTATCCGGTTCCTAGCGGCCGAGGAACCGATCATGCAGCCCACGGTGAACAGAGACGACGTGATACTCGATAAAAGATCCAAGTCCGCTTCTTTAAACCAGCGGACTAAATAGTCAAATTCCAAGTCCATCCAACGGACCCTACAAAAGGCCTCCATTGGGGCTAATTAAACCCTCGATGTAGACGCCAGACCACGAGAATTCCTACGAAAAATTGGGACATTTTTTCCTAGCACCCTTCAGACATGCCAGAATCCCACGCCGGGCTGGCCGAGCACAGCCTAAACATCCTAAAAGGATTCAAGCCACCAAGCAGCCCTTCGGCGCTTTCCCAACCTAAGAGACAAGCCATGGAGAGGAGCTAGCCAAACTACAGGAGGCCGGATTCATCGTAGATATAAAACATCCGGACTAGCTAGCAAAACTGGTGATGGTACCAAAGAAGGACAAATCTCGCACTGTAAGGCCGATTTCAAGGACCTCAACAAGGCTTGCCCAAAGGATCCTTCCCTCCCCGCAGATCGATCAAATTGTCGACGCTACCGCAAGACACGACTCGCTGTGTTTCCTCGACGATACTCCTGCTACCATCAAATTAAGATGGTAGAGCTGCACCAAGCCGCAACGGCATTCATCACCCCATACAGCCCATTCTCGCTTCAATACAATGCCCTTCGGGCTCAAAAACGCCGGCGCAACATATCAGCAAGATGATTCGTATATGTCCGCAAACCAGATCGGCAAAACAAAGGAGGCATACATAGATGACGTGGTCGCCAAAACCAAGCATGTCGAAACTCTAGTAGACGCACTTGAGGCTCACATTCGACAACCTCCAACATATGACATCAAGCTTAACCCGAAAATGCGCTTTTGCATCACCGAAAGCTCTTGGGCTTCATTGTACCCGTAGAGGAACTGAAGCAAACCCAGCCAAGATCCGAGTTCTGTCACAATTGGATACCCCAAAGGACCTCAAACAAATACAAAATTGACCGGATGCGTGGCGGTTTAAGCCGCTTTATCTCCCGCTTGGGAGAAAAGGCATTACCCTATATCGCCTCCTCCGGCGACCAACACTTCGAGTGGATTTGATGCCGCCACGGCCAACTCAAGAAATAAAAGCCATATTGGCAACAAACCCGTCCTGGCCTCGCCTAACATCGGCGAACCAATGCTATTATATATCGATGTAACTCATCAAGTTGTAAGCGCAGTGCTCGTCGTCGAACGAGAAACGGACGGACACAAATTCCCCCTTCAAAAGCCAGTTTACTACGTGTCCACTGTCCTCACTCCATGCAAGTCGCGGTACCCGCATTATCAAAAGATAGCGTACGCGGTATTTATGGCATCTCGGATGCTGCGACACTACTTTCAAGAGTGTTTGATAACAGTATCCTCTGAAGTACCTCTTAACAATATTATAAACAACCGCGACGCGACGGGCCGGATTGCCAAATGGGCCATTGAGCTCCTCCCGTTCAACATAACCTATAAGCCACGGCGAGCTATTAAGTCGCAAGTTTTGCCGACTTCGCCGCCGAATGGATCAAGTTTAACTCCCTAAAGAGTACGGCACATATTCCAACTGGATCATGCACTTCGACGGCTCCAAAATGTTTGTTGGTTCGGGGTCAAGGCTGCTCGACGTCCCCAACAGAGATACAGTTCAATACGTACTCCAGATAATGTATACGGACTCCAACAACGCAGCCGAACATGAGGCCCTCCTACATGGTCTTCGGATGGCAGTCTACATGGGCATTCAACGCCTAGAGGTGCGCGGGGATTCGAACCTCGCGATATCCCAAATAAATGGAGACTTTGATGCCAAGGATCCGAAAATGGCAGCTTATCGCAACGCCGTCCTAAAAATGTCACCGGTTTGAGGGGCTCAAATTTCACCATATAGCTCGAAAACAATCAGCAGCGACGCCTTGGCACGATTGGTGCAAAGCGCGATGCCGTCCCCCAACATCTTCTTGGAGAGGCTGTTCAAGCCATCCATATTATGGGAAGGGGAACCGAAATAACAGCCCGACCCAACCGCATTGCCCGACACCGAACATTCTGACACAACAGGAGGCTCTGCCAACGAAGTAACATCTTCAACCCACGTAATAATGGCAGTCATTGCCCCGTGGACAAAACCATTCCTAGCCTACCTAACCAGGCGGGAACTTCCCGAGGACCAAAACGAGGCACGCTGCATAGTGCGGCGATCTAAAGCCTATAAAGTCCACGAGGGAGAGCTTTGTAAGAAAAGCACCACTGGAGTCCTTCAAAGGTGTATCTCCGAAGAGGAAGGGCGGAATCTTCTGGCTGAAATTCATGCCGGACTCGGCGGGCACCACACCGCAGCCCGGGCCCTTGTAAGCAAGGCCTTCCGTACAGGATTTTATTGGCCAAAGCCATATGCCACCCACCGCCCTCCAAACTATACCCATCACCTGGCCCTTCACGGTCTGGGGGCTTGACATGGTTGGACCCCTTAAAGGAGGAACGCACAAGCAAAAATACCTACTGGTCATGGTGGATAAATTCACCAAATGGATAGAGACCAAGCCTCGTTAAGACGGATTTAACTGACCGTGATAGACTTCATATCGTGGGTCGACACCGCTACGGCGCCCCACAAAGATCGCCACCGATAACGGCACGAACTTTACGGCCGACGAGGTCAAACTCGTGCAAAAACATGGGCATCAAGCTCGACCATGCTTCAATCTATCACCCACAAACTAACGGTCAAGTCGAGCGAGCAAATGGTCTAATCATGAGCGCATCAAACCCAGATTAGTGCGGTCCTCAAGGAATCTAACAGCACCGGGTAGAGGAGCTCGACCAGACTGGGGCTGCGGACCACGCCGAATCGCACCACCGGATACACACCATTCTTTATGGTATACAGCGCAGAGGCGGTTCTCGCCTCATGACATAATTCATGACTCACTCAAGGCGCATGTACGAAGAAAGAGAAGCCAAATCGATCAGCAGGACAGTTTGGTCGCTTTGGAGGAGGAGCGTGACGTGGCAAAGCCCGCTCCGATTCTATCAACAGCGAGCTCAAGATACCAAAGCAAAGAAGCACGGGCCAAAACTTACAATGTTGGCGAAGTTAGTTCTACGCCTGCGGACAAGAAAAAGGACAAACTCAAGCCCAAATGGAAGGTCCTTTATTATTCACCAAGTCCTGACCGGTGGAGCGCATCTGCCCGCGAGATGCATCGGATAACCGACTCGAGCCAAACCCATGGAACGCAGCCCGCCTCCGAAGATTCTACGCCTAGTGCCGACTCGTGTTCGCCTCCTTCCTCCGCCTATTTTTACACATTAGTTGTCTTATATTTCTCTCCTTCTCCTCCCTTTCTATTACAGCCTTTAAGGGCCTGCTCACGCTTCTTCAAGACATTAAACCGACGCGCTATCCGCGCATTATACTTCGGGGCTTTTTAATGTGCTTATTTATACGGGCTTCATGCCCAACACATGTGTCACACTTCCGCATGTACCTTTTATTCACCATTATATGGATCGATATGACTTAAGTTTTGGCCAAGCTGGGTTGTTCGGCTCTGCTTACCCCTCACGCTCCCGATTGTTCAGCTAGGCGGTAAAGAGAGCACCTCTGCATTGTTACCGCTGGTCAGCCGGATGTGTACCTCAGACCGGGTGAAGCCGAAAGCTAGCGTTCTTAAGGGAATATTCGGTCGATGAACTAAAGATGATTTTTCACCGCTTATTTATCTGCCCCTGCATGCTTTTTCTCGCTTTTTCGCAGTCCGACATGCACTTTAGGGCATGCCTCCTGTGGAAAGGAACCCCTAACGGAACTATTCTCCCCGGAAGATGTTTCTACTAACCATGTAATATAACATAACTAGTTGGGTACATGTCTGTTCAAGCACTAATGACCCCTACGCCTGGTCTCCACGCATGCCCTTGTTCTTACATAACCGAGAGGGTATTCGGACACACTCCCGACTGTCGGGTCCCGAGGTTGAAGCGAAAAGGTCCGCCATGACAAACGATCTACAATCCGGCTAGAAGGCATTTTACATGTCATCTTAAATTACATAGTCAATTTGACTGGGTATATTCCTCTTCAATACCATCCAACGGGTTGTCTAGTTTATAGTCCTGCTGGGAATATTTGGCGGCCAACTCTACCTGGCCGGACACTAAGCTCACAGGGATCTCCTTCCCATCGGGCCCCACAGTCCGACTCGCCATGTGGTTTGGGTCAGCCTTCGGTACCGCTGCCTTCACCATGGCCCAGCCTCCTGGCGCCTTTGACGGCAGGCCGATATCTTCCATAATCAGAAGCGCCGTCGTGCTCCCTTCAGCTTCTCTGCAAGCTCTCTAAGGCCTTCGGGCATGGAGACGGATGGCCACAAGGCTCGGGCGACGCTTGCATCACCGTCAACTGCTCGTGCAGCTTGTGAGAGCTCGAAGAAGGTCACCCGAGAACCGGCATTTCCTCCGCAAGCTGACTGTTAGCATACCTACGTATATAACTCAGAATCGACTTCCTCGCCAACTCTCTTTCAAGTTCGCTCAAGCACTTACTAAAAATGCCGCGTCGAAGCTGCCGATTCTCCTTCACGGAGTCCGACAGCTGGGCACGAACATCCTTTAGTTCCTCGCCCAGTTGGGTGTTGGCATCTTGGAGATTATTATTCTCCTGCCTCACCTTTGTAAGCACGCTCTCGCCGGCCTTTAATTGGCGCAAGAGTTGTTGCTTGTCCGGATCTACTCTGGTGCCATCTGCAAGGTTATTGTCAGATTTGCACATACGCCGCACTTCACAACATACTTATCTTTCGAAGCATATATTACCAGAGGGGGTCTCCTTGGCCTCCCCTGCCGTGGCTAGTGCGGCCTCAAGTTGGGCTTTGCACTCTTCCAGCTCCTGGGACAGTTGGGTATTCTTTTCTGTAAGATCCTGCATAACAAATGATCTTTAAATCAGTTATTCTAACTGTTTCAAGTCTCGGGGGCTACTGACATATATAACCATAAAATTTTCTCACCAGATGTCTTTCACATACCGCTCCGTGGCTCGCTAGACCATTTTGAGCGGCACGGAGGTACGATCTCCGAATTGAAGGCATCCAATGCCTCTTGGGAGAAACAAGCGTCAGGAAGAACTGTCCAGCGACGCCTGTGGTTCATGGCACTCTCCACCTCGGAATTGGTGGCAGACAGCCCGTCCGCATCCTCTATCGGAGGAGCGTCCGGTGGGCGCCTCGTGTTCGCCTCCGCCTCCAGACCCGGCCTTGGAGCCTGGCTGGTGGAGGCGCGATTGGCAACCTCTCCGGATATAGTCCGGCGAGCGCTCTTTTTCCTGAAGAGAGCATGAGCGTTAGTATGCCTTGAGGGAATAAAACCTGGGAATAAGATGGCACGCCATACCGTTGCGCCGGCGTCTCAATCCGGACCGCACTTCTTTTCAGCCTGCTGGGCCTTGCTGCCCCTTGTTGGCTAGCCACCACAGGCTCGGCCTTCCGCCTCAAGGACTTCCCCTGCAAAAACACCATTGGTATACGGTGATAAAAAATAAGCACGGATGGATCATTTTCAAAGCACGGGGACTTCGGTCTCGGTTACTTGTGAGGCTGGAAGTAGTCCGGGATAATCGGCCGTAATGGCCACTAAGGCGTTGTCCTTGCTCAATTGATGAAACACCCCATCGATCAGCTCCACAGATAAGTCCGAGTCCTCTTGGGAGACCGGGTCGAGGGACCGTTCCGGGTCCTCGGGTTGTGGAGGAGGGCTGTTTATCTCCTTTACAGCCTGGCGTAGCTCCTGCATTGAAATTGCTAGACTAAATACTTAACTATGGGAATATGAAACGGATGGGCGAGTAAAATTGTCCGCTTACCCAGCTTGGAGGATTGTACATAGAAAATCCGCCCCGTGGGTTGACGCGGAGAAATTCCTCCTCTTCTCCCTTGTACAATGCGGACAAGATATTCGTCAGAGCGGCAACCGATTCCGGCCCCTTACGGCTGCAGCGGGTGGCATCATCCTCCCGTTGAAATCCCACATGGGGTGGCCTCTATATTGAAGCGGCTGCACCCCTCGCATAATGCAAGTGGCCATGACCTCGATCATGGTCAGTCCGGAATGAGCTAACAACCTTATCCGGCTCATCAGGTAAAGGACGTCTTTGTCATTTTCCTTCTGAGAGCTCCGTGGACGCCAGCTTAGGTGCTTCCTCAAAGGAGCATTATCGAACTCAGGAAGGCCGATCCGAATAGGGTCCGGCAGGGGGACATCTTCTATATAAAACCATTCTGAAGGCCAGTCTTCGGACGCCTTCTTTGGGGTTCCGGATAGATATCCGGTCCCGGCGATGCGCCATAGTTCGGCTCCGCCCAGTTGATATATCGACCCCTCCTGAGAATGGGGCACGAGGAAGAACAGCCTCTTCCACAGCGCAAAATGAGCCTCACAGCCCAAAAACAGCTCGCAAAGGGCTACGAAGCCCGCGATGTGCAATATGGAGGCTGGCGTAAGGTTGTGCAGCTGGAGGCCATAGAACTCCAAAGAGCTCCGGAGAAACGGATGAATTGGAAATCTGAGCCCTCTTATCAAATAAGGGATAAGGCATACCCGCTCTCCTTTTGAGGGATTGGGGACACTCTCCGCTTGCTCTCCGCCATTATAGGTGGCAAGTCCGGCTCGAACCGGGACCATGTTGGCTGGGGGGAGGAATCCCTTGGCTTGGAGCGCCACTAACTCACTGTGCAGGATGGAACATCTCTTCCAATCTCCAGGTTGAGGACTGGGAGGGCGAGAGGAGGAGCTACGACGACCGGCCATGATCGAATGGATATCTGCTGTGTGCTCGATGAAAGCTCAAAGGGAAGGTGGTGTGATTTAGATCTAAATCTCGCCTCTTTAATAGACAGCTCATTTGTGCAGCTAGGGGTAAATGTAAACACCTGGCTTTTCAGATTCGCTTGACACATGGAAGATGGCCATTATTGGGCGGAAGCCAAGGAGCGCAATATTCACAAGGAGCCGTAAACTATTCAACGGTACACGGAATTTGGAGAAGAACCCGCCTTGCAATGCCAAGACAATCTGCGCGGACTCGCTGTCATTGAAGCCTGGTTCGGGGGCTACTGAGGGAGTCCTGGATTAGGGGGTGTCCGGATGGCCGAACTATAACCTTTGGTCGGACTCCTGGACTATGAAGATACAAGGTTGAAGACTTCGTCCCATGTCCGGATGGGACTTTCCTTGGTGTGGAAGGCAAGCTTGGCGATACGGATATGTAGATCTCATCCTATTGTAACCGACTCTGTGTAACCCTAGACCTCTCCGGTGTCTATATAAACCAGAGGGTTTCAGTCCATAGGACGAAGAATAATCATACCATAGGCTAGCTTCTAGGGATTAGCCTCTCTGATCTCGTGATAGATCTACTCTTGTACTACCCATATCAGCAATATTAATCAAGCAGGAGTAGGGTTTTACCTCCATCGAGAGGGCCCGAACCTGGGTAAAAACATCGTGTCCCTTGTTTCCTATTACCATCCGCCTAGACGCACAGTTCAGGACCCCCTACCCGAGATCCGCCGGTTTTGACACCGACAAGGATGTTTACAATGCTTGTTGGTTTGTGCGGTGCAGGACAGAAACTTTGGCTGTAGTGCGCGAATTTTAATTTTTTTACTGTAACGTCAAATGGTTCTGATTCTTTTTTCTCTGTCTTTCTGTACAAATTGTTTATTTTTCCAAATTTTGGAAGAAATTTTCAAGTATCAGAAGTATGGTGAATGTTCATATTTCTACTGCATCTGCTCTGCTTTTAGACAGATTCTGTTTTTGATGCATAGTTTGCTTGTTTTGATGAAACTATCAATTTATATCGGTGGGTTAAGCCATGAAAAAGTTATATTACAGTAGACACAATGCAAAAATTTAACATCCCAAAATTCTAAATTTTGGAATGTTATATTAAATAAATAACTATGCTTGTTGTCTGATTGTTTGTTTGACTGATTGAGTGAAATTTAGTGGAATTTGAAACTTTTGAAAGTTGAATGAGAGGGAATGAAATGACTTTCCCAAAACTTTCCCCTTTGTCTTTTGGATCTCAATGAATTCAAATTCATTCCAACACCAAAACCTAGAGTGAAGATGACATGACTTCTTCCATTTGGAATGAAAAGAGTTTTGAAAAGATTTGAATTTCATTTGAGAATATTTCAAATTCAAAGCTTTATGCAACTCAATGATTTTCATGAGGGAAGATAAAATGACTTCTTCAATTATATGAAATATGAGTTGGAAGTTAAAAAGTATCAAATTGAAAGTCATTTGAAAGTGCCATTTGGAGTTTTTCAAGATTTTGAGTTTTGGTATTTGAATTCAAATTTTGGCAAGTGGAATTCATTTCAAAACTATACCGATAAATACTTGATCAAAAGTATGAGAGGAGTAAACATGACACTCCAAAAATATCAGAGGAAACAATGCCAAAAGTTTTGAATTCAAATTTGGGTTTTATTTGAATATTGGAAAAACGAATTTTTATAAACTTGGGATTTTGCCCTTGAAAATGTTCAAATGATAGGAATATTCCCGATCATTTTGGTATATATATGTCCTATATAAAATATTTATAGTTTATGTTTTATCTCTGTTTTGTTTTATTAAAAAATAAATTTAAAAAATAGAAACCCCCTCAGCGCCAGCCAGCCCCCTGCCCAGCCAACGCCACCGACCACCAGACTGCCCACCAGCGCCCAACTGGCCACCCCAATGAGCCAACCGACCGGCCGACCTCCTCGCCCTGAACCCCACTCCGCCGGTCGCCCGACCGCACCACCCCCTCTCCCCTCACCGACAAAGCGGACCCCACCCCTTCTTCAACCCCCACCACGCTTTCACCAGGCCGATCGCGGATCCGTGAGATCCGGATGCCGATCCTCCCGATCGCCTCCCTTGCCACGCCGAGGCCCCCCTACTTAAACCCCTCCCCGCACCCCATTCCCCCCTAGCCCCTCGCGGAGCCTCCTCTCTCTCTCTCACGCTGCTGAGCCGAGCCGAGCCTCACGCCATTTGCGTGCCGCCGCCACCCTAGCCCTCCCGAGCTCGCCTGACTCCACCAAGAGCCCCCCTCGTCGCCCAAGACTCCGCCGGAGCTCTCCGCCGACCTCCCCGACGACCGGAGAGGCCAACGCACTCGTCGTCGCCGCCGCCGCCGCCGCCGAGCTCCGGTAAGTCGCCGGAGATCTCCTCCCCCGTCCGATGCGCTATCTACGGTGTAGATTAGAACCCCCGAAGGGGTATGTTTTTTATAAAAAACCGGCCGGTTAGTTTACGTTTTATTTTAGTTAGGGTTTTATTTTTTTAGCCCGGCCCGATTCAGTTTAACCCTAGGCCCGTTTTGTTTATTTTACGCCATATGTAGTTTAGGCCCATTAGGCCCCTTTTTCATTTATTTTCATTTTCTATTTTAACAGAATAGTTCCTGTTTTGAAAAATTCATATCTTTTATTATGTTTAATATTTTTGAGTGATTCTTTTTTTGTTGGTTTGCAAATTTTCTATAGTTTCTGTAGAAAATATATTTAGCTTTGTTAAAATTAATTAAAATTGCTTTATTTTAGTTTTAGTCAGAATAGTAAATCTGTTATAACATGAGTTAGAAAAATTATTTTGGATGATTCTTTTGTCCCAACTTTATTTTGACATTACCTAACCATAGGAATTAATTTGGGTATTTTAGGATTAATAAAAAATAGTTTTAAGCAGAATCTTGTTAATCCTAATTAATTAACTAGCTACTGTTTTCCTATTATTTTAATTAGTAAATAAATTTATTTTTCACATGTGATTGATTATTCTAGGTTAGTTTCTGTCACTTTAGAGCATGAACTTTTATTTATAATAAATAAAAGTTTTATTTTATTTTTCTTACTAAAATTTGAATTAGGCCTAATAGGAGTTTTATCATAGCTTTTAAATTGATTCTTTTTGCTCCTAGTTGCTTAATGCATTCTTTTCTGTTAAGTTAGCATAAAACCATGATTAGGTTATGTTAAGAAAACATTTGTTATATAAAACTATTTTTTTATGATGCTTGAAGTAGGAAAACTTTGAGTTGGATTTCTTGAGATTTTCCTTGGGTTTTGATTCGTTTGTTTTGGTGTGTTATATTACTATGCTATTGTTTTATGTGATCATATGCTATGTGCTCATTATAGTTATTGTTTGCCTCGGTAGAATTTTCCGGAGTGCGAAGCTTGCTACTACGAATCCCTAGTTTTCGAAGATCGTCAACAAGGCAAGTTCACTTTGACCATGCTTTCTTACCTATGTTTTATTGCATTTAGTGGCACCTTTGCAACCACCCCTCAGTAGTGTTATTGAATCCTTTTAGTTGAGTAGTATGCATGAGGTAGGAACCCATCACCCTGTTACCAAGCCCGGGACGTTATTTATTTAAGTGCTACGCTATAGTAGACGGGGTTGGTATGAATACTCGGGAGTGGTGTGAGAATGGAGGATCTACGTCAATGACGACAACTCCATGATGGAATCTGCAAGGACTGCATCTTCAAGGCCTCAAGACTTCAAGACTCGAGACAAGAATTCAATACACACTCACGGGTGAAGGATGGTTGACGGGCACCTGGAGAAACCAGTGGTTGGCCGGGATGCATGGAGAAGCGCCATGACATCTTGTGGAAAGCTTCACCCAGACTCAAAGAGAAGGAAGAATACTTCATGCCCGAAGCTTACCCGCAACCGCAAGTCATTATGGGCTCGCTTGGTTGACCTTAGTTGTGACTCTGGCTGGGACGGTACTAGCGATGTAGAACTACGGTAGGATGGGATGAGTACCGGACAAGGGTCGAGGAACTCTTTGGAAGACCATGTTTGGTCATCTTGTTCTCAAACACTAAGTGCGAGAACGTAATAAAAGAGGGATCGAATCTTGCGGGTAAAGTGTACAAACCTCTGCAGAGGGTTTAAACCTAATCGATTAGCCGTGTCCCCGGTTACGGACAATTTGAGCATCTGGACTTGTATCTATCTCGGAACTCTCAACACCGGATTGATAACTTAATTGTGGGCAACTTATGATGATTTTGGGCTATGGGACATCGGTTGGCGGAACCATGTCATGATAGAAAACTCCATAGTACAGACTTCATTTATTCCTTTGGTGTAGGGATAATAAAACCAGCTTTTACGCAAACAAAACTCAGATACAGAGCCACAAAGCCATATTGCATATAGTATAGTTTATCATCTGCTTTCTCTTATTGTGATCTTGCGGTACATTCAATGTAATTGACCTACACGGCTGCAACGTATCATGTTGCGTATATTTCCTCGACGAGTAAGAGTTACGATACAGGGTTACGGTCTACACTCAACTCGCCGATGGCGCTGATGGGACTCCACACCCGCTTGATTGTTTCACTGAGTATCTTGAGGTATATATCATTTTACGTTATTTATACATGTGATTGCACTTTGATATATACATTGATGTACTGTGTGTGCAAAGATATCGATCCGTGGATGGCACAGATACACGTAGGCTTGACCGCCCGAGGTCGGGTCGCCATGTATATGGTATCGAGCACATGTTGATCAGAGGACGTGACCCTAGAAACCGGAAAGCCCTAGGATAGGAAATTTCTAAAACTTTATCATATTCTCTGAATTTATCAAATAGACCCCCTCATCTCAAATAGTTAGAATATACCATATCCTTTGATCACCCGGAGGATCAACTGAAGACACTCCAAGAAGGATTAGATATCGGAGAACTCATGACCACTTCAGAGTAAAGAGGATTTCACCATGTATTAGAAGAATTGAAGTACAACAGTTGGAGACTCCGATGATTTGAAGAATCTGAAGAATTATTTGACCTTTAGAAGACCAAACCCCTGTTACACACTTACGTTAGATGCGGCGATTTGTGAGCTGTCATTTGTTTGATGTTTTCCGACAGCCACAAAGTAAAAAAAAACTGTTTCTTCAAAACTATTGTTTGTATTGCGTGTATTCTTCCCCACCTCTATCATACCTCATCCCAAAACTTTGAACTCCATAGATGATGAATGAAGTTGGACTGATATTCTCTGGACCGAAGACTCAGCCCGAGGCAGAGCTATGGATGCAGAACATGGAAAATCACTTCGGGAGCAATTTGGTTTCAAGGAAGTATGAGGTCCAATACGCTCTTCAAGATTTTTTATGTAAAGTGCTGCAACCTGGTGGAACATGCATCAAGCCATACAGGATTTAATGGAGTAAGAACTTGGGAGGAACTCAAGAAGACCCCGATGAAATCACGCCTTATCCGGAAGCACAATGATACACCAAGAAGTAAACCTTGTGCTGCAAGATTTATGGAGAAATAAGACACACCTGTGAGGAACACAAAGATGGATGCCCTCATTGTGAGGAGAAACACCCACCGAGGAATGCCCAACTAGTCGTGTGACTTGCTTCTGTGTGAAGGAACCACCCATTACCCGGCAAGGTCACATTTACTCCACGGTGCAACAAACTATTCAGAAGCAGGTGAAGATGGAATGAAGGAAGCCCTCAAGGAAGGTCTAGAAGAACCTGTGATGAAGGAATGGGTTGAAGACCCTGATGGAAAGGGCCTCAACAGATTTTACTCCAATGCCTGCTATTCATGTGGAGAAGAAGGACATTTTTCACAGTATTGCACCAAGGAAAGAAAAGAGTATCTAGGATATTTCCCGACAGCAGAAGTGAAGTTTGACCCCCGGGAGATAGCTCTGATCACTACAGAGAAATCCAGGAAGAGAAAAAGAAGGCAACCCGAGAACAACGCAATTTTTACAGAGAAGGACCTAAGTCATATCACTTGTTACAGGTGCAAGGATTTAGGTCATTATGCTAGTAAATGTCCAGAAAAGAAGCCAAGAATCCAAGGAGCCCGCATAATCACAAAGAAGCCCCGAGACATGTCGGAAGTCATTTGTTTTCGCTGCAAGGAGGCAGGACATTATGCTATTAAATGTCCCGACAAGATGAAAGCTGGAGTTGAGTAGTTGGAATTTTTATATGAATAATAAGAGTAGTAGAAAGCAATTTCATTTTCATGAGCTCAATGAGTTGAGTTATGTAATAGATTACTCTGAGATTGTAATAGTTCATGACTCAATAAAGTTGTAATGTCACATGCTGAAAAGCTTTAAGGAGTTGTCATATTTTATCTTGGAAATTAATATTCTTGATGAACATGGAAGAAGGTGAGTTGTGATGCATAAACAGGAAATTGGAAATTGAGTTTGAAGTTCTGTTTGGATGATATGAATGTGTGCCCTAGGAGATAAGTACCTTAATTCTGAGCATCATTTCTGTTTCACAACTGCAGATGACGACCCTTTACGAGTCTTTCCTTAAAGGTCCGGAAACCATCATGACCCTGACAAGTGATCATGATTACCCGAAGATCCTGAAGGACATGATGAAGCATATTCACCTTGAAGGAGATGCAGTCTACAAAGGCTACCCCTTCATGCAAAAGGGAGTGGAACTTTGGTATGTCGAGGTACACCTCCACCATTTGAAAGGAGTTTGCCCAAAGATGATGGGGCAGTACTTTTTCATTTCACGGGTGCCACAAGCAACTTTCTTCGATGATGTTCGTGAAGCAGCCATGGAAGCCATACGCCGATCGGAGAAATACTTGAAGCAAGACTCCTTATACTCGTGAATACCTAAGCGAAGTGCATACAGAGATGATGGAGGTGAAGCTCAAGGCCACCACGATGAAATGAAGATTGAAAAATTCAAGGCACATGTCGCACAATTCCAAAGGGATCAAGAATCCTCAAGGAGGAAAAATGAATAAAGTTGGAAGTAATGTCTGACCATACCGAACCATGTGGGTGGCAGCATTTGTAATAAACTTTTTGGAATTTGGATTCACGAAAAATGGTTAAGGATGTAATAAAAGGTTGATATGATAATAAAGAGATTTATGGATAAGCTAGTGCATTTTTTCTTTGGTGTCGTAGTACTCCGTAAAGCCACAGGATAAATGAAGAAAGAAATGTGTTATTCATGACGGTCCATAGAAGGACGCTGGACAAAATAAGTTGGAGTTTTGCTTTTGATATGATGGTATGAAGAAACAGAGTACTACTGGATTTAAAGTAGGTGTAATATGGAACAAGAGAGTTACCCCAAGGAGGAGTTAAAGCTGCACTAGTGTTGACGTGGGCCATAACCCACAGGCCCAGGATTTTGAAAAGGAACAGATGTAACCTTGATAAAGGAATAAACTTGGAAGAATCAGTGATCCAATCAGCATACGTTTCGTAGGAGGTTACGCAAAAACCTGAGAGTGGTGAAGTAACGATAGATGTTTTGTTTGGCTTGCGAAACCATGGATTTACTCGAACCCAGTTCGAGAACAAGAGAAATTCTGCAATGCTTGTGAGTATGCCCAAGTGTTAGAATACATGATTCACTGCTTACGTATGTGGTAATGATTCAAGCACGGGATGGATTGGCCCCATACCAAGACTTCTATCATGAACTATCATATGTTGATGGAAAATCGAGAGCCTCAAAACCTTAGAAGAGTGTCGACGCGATAAGCCATAAAACCATAGAATGGTAGGACGATGGAACCCCTTTACAGCAACCGCTGCAATCGTAGGTTATACGGTGAGGTTCAACCTGCACTGCTTTCTGCAGGAGAAACCATAAATTGTAGACCACCATGAGTATTTCGATGGTTGTCTAGAATAGACACGGACCTATCAGCTAAGAAGATCCAGTCTCGGACGAACCACAACTTTGAAGAACCGAACCAAGATTCTTAGGAAAACTCTATGCTTTTGACAGAAGAGCTTTGGTGAAGGAGCTATTGTAGGATATGTGAAGAGACATACATTGTCGGCACTCCAGAGGAAGTATCTGAGTTTATTGGAACTGTAACCTTGTTTTAAGTGTGGTAGCACCTCTGACCTTTCCAACCAAAATATTTACTAGAAGACCCCCAACCCCTAACCTTTTCTTGCTAGCCTCTTCGAATCTCGAGGACGAGATTCATTTTTAAGTGTGGTAGGTTTGTAACATCCCAAAATTCTAAATTTTGTAATGTTATATTAAATAAATAACTATGCTTGTTGTCTGATTGTTTGTTTGACTGATTGAGTGAAATTTAGTGGAATTTGAAACTTTTGAAAATTGAATGAGAGGGAATGAAATGACTTTCCCAAAACTTTCCCCTTTGTCTTTTGGATCTCAATGAATTCAAATTCATTCCAACACCAAAACCTAGAGTGAAGATGACATGACTTCTTCCATTTGGAATGAAAAGAGTTTTGAAAAGATTTGAATTTCATTTGAGAATATTTCAAATTCAAAGCTTTATGCAACTCAATGATTTTCATGAGGGAAGATAAAATGACTTCTTCAATTATATGAAATATGAGTTGAAGTTAAAAGTATCAAATTGAAAGTCATTTGAAAGTGCCATTTGGAGTTTCAAGATTTTGAGTTTTGGTATTTGAATTCAAATTTTGGCAAGTGGAATCATTTCAAAACTATACCGATAAATACTTGATCAAAAGTATGAGAGGAGTAAACATGACACTCCAAAAATATCAGAGGAAACAATGCCAAAAGTTTTGAATTCAAATTTGGGTTTTATTTGAATATTGGAAAAAATGAATTTTATAAACTTGGGATTTTGCCTTTGAAAATGTTCAAATGATAGGGAATATTCCCCCGATCATTTTGGTATATATATGTCCTATATAAAATATTTATAGTTTATGTTTTATCTCTGTTTTTGTTTTATTAAAAAAATAAATTTAAAAAATAGAAACCCCCTCAGCGCCAGCCAGCCCCTGCCCAGCCAACGCCGGCCACCGATCAAGACTGCCCACCAGTGCCCCAGAGGCCAGCCCAATGAGCCAACCGAGCCGACCTCCCTCCCTGCGTTCAACCCACTCCGGCTCGGTCGCCCGACCACACCGCCCCTCTCTCTCACCGACAGCGGACCCCACCCCTTCTTCAACCCCCACGCACGCCACACTGCACGATCGCGGATCCGTGAGATCCGGATGCCGATCCTCCCGATCGCCTCCTTACCACGACGAGCCCCCCTACTTAAACCCCTCCCCGCACCCCATTCCCCCTAGCCCCTCGCCGAGCCTCTCCTCTCTCTCTCTCACGCTGCCGGAGCCGAGCCGATTGCCGCCGCCATTTGCGCTGCCGCCGCCACCCTAGCCCTCCCGAGCTCCACCGACTCCACTAAACAGCCCCCCCTCGTCGCTCAAGACTCACGGAGCTCTCCGCCGACCTCCCGACGACCGAGAGGCTAACGACTGTCGCCGCCGCCGCCGCGCCTGCGAGCTCCGAAGTCGCCGAAGATCTCCTCCCCGTCCGATCGCTATCTACGGTGTAGATTAGAACCTCAAGGGGTATGTTTTTTATAAAAAACCGGCCGGTTAGTTTACGGTTTATTTTAGTTAGGGTTTTATTTTTTTAGCCCGGCCCGATTCAGTTTAACCCTAGGCCCGTTTTGTTTATTTTACGCTCAGTGCGTAGTTTAGGCCCATTAGGCCCCTTTTTCATTTATTTTCATTTTCTGTTTTAACAGAATAGTTCCTGTTTTGAAAAATTCATATCTTTTATTCTATTTAATATTTTTGAGTGATTATTTTTTTGTTGGTTTGCAAATTTTCTATAGTTTCTGTAGAAAATATATTTAGCTATGTTAAAATTAACTAAAATTGCTTTATTTTAGTTTTAGTCAGAATAGTAAATCTGTTATAACATGAGTTAGAAAAATTATTTTTGGATGATTCTTTTTGTCCCAACTTTATTTTGACATTACCTAACCATAGGAATTAATTTGGGTATTTTAGGATTAATAAAAAATAGTTTTAAGCAGAATCTTGTTAATCCTAATTAATTAACTAGCTACTATTTTCCTATTATTTTAATTAGTAAATAAATTTATTTTTCACATGTGATTGATTATTCTAGGTTAGTTTCTGTCACTTTAGAGCATGAACTTTTATTTATAATAAATAAAAGTTTTATTTTATTTTCTTAATAAAATTTGAATTAGGCCTAATAGGAGTTTTATAATAGCTTTTAAATTGATTCTTTTTGCTCCTAGTTGCTTAATGCATTCTTTTCTGTTAAGTTAACATAAAACCATGATTAGGTTATGTTAAGAAAATATTTGTTATATAAAACTATTTTTTATGTTGCTTGAAGTAGGAAAACTTTGAGTTGGATTTCTTGAGATTTTCCTTGGGTTTTGATTCGTTTGTTTTGGTGTGTTATATTACTATGCTATTGTTTTATGTGATCATATGCTATGTGCTTATTATAGTTATTGTTTGCCTCGGTAGAATTTTCCGGAGTGCGAAGCTTGCTACTACGAATCCCTAGTTTTCGAAGATCGTCAACAAGGCAAGTTCACTTTGACCATGCTTTCATACCTATGTTTTATTGCACTTAGTGGCACCTTTGCAACCACCCTCAAGAGTGTTATTGAATCCTTGTAGTTGAGTAGTATGCATGAGGTAGGAACCCATCACCCTATTACCAAGCCCGGACGTTATTTATTTAAATGCTACGCTATAGTAGACGGGTTGGTATGAGTACTCGGAGTGGTGTGAGAATGGAGGATCTACGCCAATGACGATAACTCCATGATGGAATCTGCAAGGACTGCATCTTCAAGGCCTCAAGACTTCAAGACTCGAGACAAGAATTCAATACACACTCATCGGGTGAAGGATTTGTTGACGGCACCCGGAGAAACCAGTGGTTGGCCGGGATGCATGGAGAAGCGCCATGACATCTTGCGGAAAGCTTCACCCAGACTCAAAGAGACGGAAGAATACTTCATGCCCGGAAGCTTACCTGTGCAACCGCAAGTCATTATGGGCTCTGGCTTGGTTGACCTTAGTTGTGACTCTGGCTGGGACGGTACTAGCAGATGTAGAACTACGGTAGGATGGGATGAGTACCGGACAGTGGTCAGAGGAACTCTTTGGAAGACCATGTTTCGGTCATCTTGTTCTCAAACACTCTGAAGTGCGAGAACGTAATAAAAGAGGGATCGAATCTTGCGGGTAAAGTGTACAAACCTCTGCAGAGGGTTTAAACCTAATCGATTAGCCGTGTCCCCGGTTACGGACAATTTGAGCATCTGGACTTGGATCTATCTCGGAACTCTCAACACCGGATTGATAACTTAATTGTGGGCAACTTATGATGATTTTGGGCTATGAGACATCGGTTGGCGGAACCATGTCATGATAGAAAACTCCATAGTACAGACTTCATTTATTCCTTTGATGTAGGGATAATAAAACCAGCTTTTACGCAAACAAAACTCAGATACAGAGCCACAAAGCCATACTGCATATAGTATAGTTTATCATCTGCTTTCTCTTATTGTGATCTTGCCAAGACATTCAATGTAATCGACCTACACGGCTGCAACGTATCATGTTGCAGATATTTCTCGACGAGTAAGAGTTACGATACAGGGTTACGGTCTACACTCAACCTGCCGATGGCGTTGATGGGACTCCACACCCGTTTGATTGTTTCCGCTGAGTATTATGAGGTATATATCATTTTACGTTATTTATACATGTGATTGCACTTTGATATATACATTGATGTACTGTGTGTGCCAGCATACTGATCCAGGGATGGCACAGATACACAGAGGCTTGACCGTCTGAGGTCGGGTCGCTACAAAAAACAAAATAATAATTGGTTTGCAACAGTACTTAGAGTAGTGATTTGCTTTATTATACTAACGGATCTTACCGAGTTTTCTGTTGAAGTTTTGTGTGGATGAAGTGTTCGATGATCGAGAAGGTTTCGATGTGAGAAGAAGGAAGAGAGACAAGAGCTCAAGCTTGGGGATGCCCGAGGCACCCCAAGTAAATATTCAAGGATACTCAAGCATCTAAGCTTGGGGATGCCCCATAAGGCATCCCCTCTTTCTTCAATAAATATCGGTATGTTTTCGGATTCGTTTCATTCATGTGATATGTGCAAATCTTGGAGCGTCTTTTGCATTTACTTTTCACTTTTCTTTTATGCACCATGCTGGTATGAGATGGTCCTTGGTTGATTTATAGAATGCTCTGTGCACTTCACTTATATCTTTTGAGTATTGCTTTATAGAATGCTTCATGTGCTTCACTTATATCTTTTGAAGTTTAGATTGCCTGTTTCTCTTTACATAGACAACCGCCATTTGTAGAATGCTCTTTTGCTTCACTTATATTTTTTAGAGTGTCGGAATATATTTTTTAGAAAGAATTAAACTCTCTTGCTTCACTTATATCTATTTAGAGAGATGACAGGAACTGGTCATTCACATGGTTAGTCATAAAATCCTACATAAAACTTGTAGATCATTGAATATGATGTGTTTGATTCCTTGCAATAGTTTTACGATATAAAGGTGGTGATATTAGAGTCGTGCTAGTTGAGATATTGTGAAATTGAGAAATACTTGTGTTGAGGTTTGCAAGTCCCGTAGCATGCACATATGGTGAACTGTTATGTAACGAAGTCGGAGCATGAGGTGTTTATTAATTGTCTTCCTTATGAGTGGCGGTCGAGGACGAGCGATGGTCTTTTCCTACCAATCTATCCCCCTAGGAGCATGCGCGTAGTACTTTGTTTCGATAACTAATAGATTTTTGCAATAAGTATGTGAGTTCTTTATGACTATTGTTGAGTCCACGGATTATACGCACTCTCACCCTCTAATCATTGCTAGCCTCTTCGGTAGCATGCCTTGCCCTTTCTCACCTCGAGAGTTGGTGCAAACTTCGCCGGTGCATCCAAACCCCGTGACACGATACGCTCTATCACACATAAACCTCCTTATATCTTCCTCAAAACAGCCACCATACCTACCTATTATGGCATTTCCATAGCCATTCTGAGTATATTGCCATTCAACTTCCATCATCATAATATACATGCCTTGAGCATTTATCGTCATATTGCTTTGCATGATCGTAAGATAGCTAGCATGATGTTTTCATGGCCTGTCTGTTTTTTGATATCATTGCTACGCTAGATCATTGCACATCCCGGTACACCGCCGGAGGCATTCATATAGAGTCATATCTTTGTTCTAGTATCGAGTTGTAATATTGAGTTGTAAGTAAATAAAAGTGTGATGATCATCATTATTAGAGCATTGCCCCAGTGAGGAAAGGATGATGGAGACTATGATTCCCCCACAAGTCGGGATGAGACTCCGGACGAAAAAAAGAGAAGGCCCAAAAAAAGAGAAAAAAAGAAAAGAAAAAATGAGAGAAAAAGAGAGAAGGGGCAATGTTACTATCCTTTTACCACACTTGTGCTTCAAAGTAGCACCATGTTCTTCATATAGAGAGTCTCTTGAGTTATCACTTTCATATACTAGTGGGAATTTTCATTATAGAACTTGGCTTGTATATTCCAACGATGGGCTTCCTCAAATGCCCTAGGTCCTCATGAGCAAGCAAGTTGGATGCACACCCACTTAGTTTCAGTTTGAGCTTTCATATACTCATAGCTCTAGTGCATCCGTTGCATGGCAATCCCTACTCCTCACATTGACATCAATTGATGGGCATCTCCATAGCCCATTGATTAGCCGCGTCCATGTGGGACTTTCTCCTTTTTTGTCTTCTCCACATAACCCCCATCATCATATTCTATTCCACCTATAGTGCTATGTCCATGGCTCACGCTCATGTATTGCGTGAAAGTTGAAAAGGTTTGAGAAACGTCAAAAGTATGAAACAATTGCTTGGCTTGTCATCAGGGTTGTGCATGATGTGAGTATTTTGTGTGGTGAAGATGGAGCATAGCCAGACTATATGATTTTGTAGGGATGAGCTTTCTTTGGCTATGTTATTTCAATAAGACATAACTGCTTGGTTGGTGTTCTTGAAGTATTATTGTTTTTATGTCCAAGGATAGACTATTGCTTTGAATCACTCGTGTATTGATATTCATGCCATGATTAGAGATATGATCAAGATTATGCTAGGTAGCATTCCACATCAAAAATTATCTTTTTTATTATTTACCTACTCGAGGACGAGCAGGAATTAAGCTTGGGGATGCTGATACGTCTCCATCGTATCTATAATTTTTGATTGTTCCATGCCAAGATTCTACAACTTTTATATACTTTTGGCAACTTTTTATACTATTTTTTGGGACTAACATATTGATCCGAAGGCCCATGCAGTTCTGTTTGTTGCATGTTTTATGTTTCGCAGAGACCCAATATCAAACGAAATCCAAACGGGATGAAAACAGGCGGAGAATTATTTTGGAATATTTGTGATTTTTGGGAGGAAGAATCAACGTGAAACGATGCCCGAGGTGGCCATGAGATAGGGGCCCACCACCCCTCCAGGGGGCGCGGCCCCACTCTTGTGGGCCACCGTAAGGCGATTGACGCCTTCTTTGCCGCAAGAAAGCTATTTTTGGAAAACGATTCGGGCGAAGGTTTCAGGCCAATCGGAGTTACGGATCTCCATATATACAAGCGGTGAAACAGGCGGGCAACGCAGAAGCAGAGATAGGTCCAATCTCGGAGGGCTCTCGCCCTCCCAAGCCATGGGAGCCAAGGACCAGAGGGGAAACCCTTCTCCCATCTAGGGAGGAGGTCACGAAAGAAGAAGAAGAAGGGGGCCTCTCTCCCCCTTGCTTCCGGTGGCGCCGGAGCGCTGCCGGGGGCCATCATCATCACCGCGATCTTCACCAACCGCCGTCATCTTCACCAACATCTCCATCACCTTCCCCCTTCTATTCAGCGGTCCACTCTCCCGCAACCCGCTGTACCCTCTACTTGAACATGGTGCTTTATGCTTCATATTATTATCCAATGATGTGTTGCCATCCTATGATGTCTGAGTAGATCTCCATTGTCCTATCGGTGATTGATGAATTGCTATGATTGGTTTGAGTTGCATGTTTTATTATTGGTGCTGTCCTATTGTGCCCTCCATGTCGCGCATAGCGTGAGGGATTCCGCTGTAGGGTTTGCAATATGTTTATGATTTGCTTATGGTGGGTGGCGTGGTGATGAAAACACAAACCCAGTAAGTAGGTTGTTTGCATATGGGATAAGAGGGGACTTGATGCTTTAATGCTATGGTTGGGTTTTACCTTAATGAATCTTTAGTAGTTGCGGATGCTTGCTAGAGTTCCAATCATAAGTGCATAGAATTCCAAGTAAGGGATGATATGTTAGCTTATGCCTCTCCCTCAAATAGAATTGCAATAGTGATTACTGGTCTAGTAACATAGTCAGTTGCCTAGGGACAATTTCACAACTCCTACCACCACTTTTCCTCACTCGCTATATTTACTTTATTGCATCTTTATCTAAACAACACCTAGTTTATGTTTACGCTCTCTTTATTTTCTTGCTAGCCTTTCCGAAAACACCTACAAAGTACTTCTAGTTTTATTCTTGTTCTAGGTAATGTGAGCGTCAAGCGTCGTGAGAGTTGTATCGGCCGTCGATAGAACTTGGGAATATTTATTCTACCTTTAGCTCCTCGTTGGGTTCGACACTCTTACTTATCGAAAACTGTTGCGATCCCCTATACTTGTGGGTTATCAAGGCAACCTGACATGATATGACCGAACTGACCCTGTGTAGGATCGAAAGTATGTCTAGAGGGGGGGTGATTAGAGTACTTGACCAAATAAAAATCTAGCCTTTTCCCAATTTTAGTTCTTGGCAGATTTTAACAACTTAGCACAAGTCAAGCAATCAACCTACACATGCAATTGTAAGAGTATAGCAGCGGAATGTAAAACAATTGCATATGAAGGTAAAGGGAGGAGTTTGAGGGAGCAAACGCAATGTTGACACGGAGATTTTTTATCCGTGGTTTCGATAGGTGGTGCTATCGTACATCAACGTTGATGGAGACTTCAACCCACGAAGGGTAACGGTTGCGCGAGTCCACGAAGGGCTCCACCCACGAAGGGTCCACAAACAAGGAACCTTGTCTATCCCACCATGGTCGTCGCCCACGAAGGACTTGCCTCACTAGGGTAGATCTTCACGAAGTAGGCGATCTCCTTGCCCTTACAAACTCCTTGGTTCAACTCCACGATCTTGTCAGAGGCTCCCAAGTGACACCTATCCAATCTAGGAGACACCACTCTCCAAGAAGTAACAAATGGTGTGTTGATGATGAACTCCTTTCTCTTATGCTTCAAATGATAGTCTCCCCAACACTCAACTCTCTCTCATAGGATTGGATTTGGTGGAAAGAAGATTTGAGTGGAAAGCAACTTGGGAAGGCTAGAGATCAAGATTTATGTGGTTGGAATGGAATATCTTGACCTCAACACAAGTGTAGGTGGTTCTCTCTAAGAAAATATGTATTGTAAGTGTAGGCATGTTCTGATGGCTCTCTCCATGAATGAAGAGGGGGTGGAGGGGTATATATAGCCTCCACACAAAATCTAACCGTTACACACAAATCACCAAACTCGGTGGGACCGATTCAGAGAACTCGGTCAGACCGATTTGGTTCATAATGTGACCGTTAGGAGTTTCGGTGGGACCGACATGTCAACTCAGTGGGACCGATATCATTAGGGTTAGGGCATAACGTAATCTCGGTGAGACTGATTGCACAAACTCGGTGGGACCAATTTTGGTAATAGTCAAACAGAGAGTTGGTCAGGCAAACTCGGTGGGACCGATTCGCTCATCTCGGTGGGACCGAAACGTTACGAAAAGAAAACAGAGTGTTTGTAATGCAATCTCGGTGGGACCGATCGCTCATCTCGGTTGGACCGAAACGTTACGAAGGGAAACAGAGAGATTACAATCCCATCTCGGTGAGACCGAGATCCCTATCGGTGAGACCGAAAATACTAGGGTTTCTGGCAGTGGCTATGTCAACTGAACTCGGTGGCTCCGGATAGAAAGAATCGGTGGGACCACCATGAGATCTCGATAGTTGTTTATTGGCGACAGACTTGTTAGCTAAGGAGACACAGTCTCAGAAGAACCTCACCAGGATGAAAGGACACGTATTTGAGGAAAAGGTTTTGACCCTACCGGAAGAGCCCCAGTGTAGGAGTTACTTCGAAGTTGTGAGAAGACCGATAGTGTTCACCCTAGGGATGGAGTACCGAGTTCGTTGGAACCATAACCCCTGCTTTTAAGTGTGGTAGCACACTAGACCATTCCGATCGACGGATTTGCTGGAAGACCCCCAAACCCTAACCTTTTCTTGCTGCCTCTTCGAATCTCGAGGACGAGATTCATTTTAAGTGTGGTAGATTTGTAACATCCCAAAATTCTAAATTTTGGAATGTTATATTAAATAAATAATTATGTTTGTTTGATTGTTGTGTAACTGATTGTGTGAAATTGAGTGAAATCTGAAACTTTTTGAAAGTTTACTGAGAGGGAATGAAACATTCCCAAACTTTCACCTTGCATTTATGATCTCCATGAATTCAAATTCAATTCAAACACAAAACCCTAGAGAGAAGATGATATGACTTCTTCCATTTAAATAAATGAAAAGGGTTTTGAAAAGATTTGAATTCCATTTGGAAATATTTCAATTCTGAAACTTTATGCAACTCAATGATTTTCACGAGAGAAGATAAAATGACTTCTTCAAATTAAATGAAATATGAGTTGGGAGTTTTAAAAGAATTAAATCCAAAGTTCTTTGAATTTATTTCCAATTTGGAGTTATTTGAGTTTTATTCAAAATATTTTTCTCCAAAACAAAATATATGGAAAATAGGGTAACATGATTCCCTACATCAGAAAATTGAGAGAAATTAATTTGAAGTCATTTTGGTATTTAAAAAATGATTTTTGTTGGATTTTATTGGACCGAAGCACTCTTTGATTTATTTAAATTTGTGTGTATTTTATTTAATGCTAGAATAATGTTCATCATGTAGGAAATCTTTTCTGAAAATTTTGATATATTATATGCCTATATAATATTTTCATTTTATTTTGTTTTATCATTTTGTTTTCCTCTCTGCTTGTTTAAAAAATATTCATGGCGCCTTGGGCCAAAGGCCCAAGCCGCCAACCAGCCGGGCGGCCAAGGCCAAGGCCATCGCACGCACGCACCTAGGGAGCCAGGGGCCAAGGTTTCCTATTCTTTACAAATCCTAGTAGGATTTGATCCCGTTCGTTATTCCGCTTTTATTCCTAGGATTCCTAATCCTACTCTAATTCTTGTCCCTACTCCAAGCAAAACCTCCCTCCCCACTATAAATACCCAAGCACCCCCGTTATTTATTTAAGTGCTACGCTATAGTAGGCAGGGTTGGTATGAATACTCGGGAGTGGTGTGAGAATGGAGGATCTCGTCAATGGCGACAACTCCATGATGGAATCTGCAAGGACTGCATCTTCAAGGCCTCAAGACTTCAAGACTCGAGACAAGAATTCAATACACACTCTTTGGGTGAAGCAGTTGTGGGCACCTGGAGAAACCGGTGGTTGGCGGGATGCATGGAGAAGCGCCATGACATCTTGCGGAAGCTTCACCCAGACTCAAAGAGACGGAAGAATACTTCATGCCGGAAGCTTACTGTGCAACGCCAAGTCATTATGGGCTCGGCTTGGTTGACCTTAGTTGTGACTCTGGCTGGGGCGGTACTAGCAGATGTAGAACTACGGTAGGATGGGATGAGTACCGGACGGTGGTCAGAGGAACTCTTTGGAAGACCATGTTTGGTCATCTTGTTCTCAAACACTCTGAAGTCGAGAGCGTAATAAAGAGGATCGAATCTTGCGGGTAAAGTGTACAAACCTCTGCGGAGGATTTAAACCTAATCGATTAGCCGTGTCCCGATTCACGGACAATTTGAGCATCTGGACTTGTATCTATCTCGGAACTCTCAACACGGATTGATAACTTAATTGTGGGCAACTTATGATGATTTTGGGCTATGGGACATCGGTTGGCGGAACCATGTCATGATAGAAAACTCCATAGTACAGACTTCATTTATTCCTTTGGTGTAGGGATAATAAAACCAGCTTTTACGCAAACAAAACTCAGATCTGAGCCACAAAGCCATCGCATATAGTATAGTTTATCATCTGCTTTCTCTTATTGTGATCTTGCGGTACATTCAATGTACTGACCTACACGCTGCAACGTATCATGTTGCAGATATTTCCTCGACGAGTATGATTCGATCTGAGTTACGGTCTACACTCAACCTGCCGATGGCGTTGATGGGACTCCACACCCGTTTGATTGTTTCCGCTGAGTATTATGAGGTATATATCATTTCGTTATTTATACATGTGATTGCACTTTGATATATACATTGATGTCTTGTGTGTGCCAGACATCTTGATCCGAGGATGTACAGATACCACGAAGGCTTGACCGTCACGAGGTCGGTGCGCTACAAAAACAAAATAATAATTGGTTTGCAACAGTACTTAGAGTAGTGATTTGCTTTATTATACTAACGGATCTTACCGAGTTTTACTGTTGAAGTTTTGTGTGGATGAAGTGTTCGATGATCGAGAAGGTTTCGATGTGAGAAGAAGGAAGAGACAAGAGCTCAAGCTTGGGGATGCCGAGGCACCCCAAGTAAATATTCAAGGATACTCAAGCATCTAAGCTTGGGGATGCCCCATAAGGCATCCTCTTTCTTCAATAAATATCGGTATGTTTTCGGATTCGTTTCATTCATGTGATATGTACAAATCTTGGGCGTCTTTTGCATTTACTTTTCACTTTTCTTTTATGCACCATGCTGGTATGAGATGGTCCTTGGTTGATTTATAGAATGCTACATGCACTTCACTTATATCTTTTGAGTATTGCTTTATAGAATGCTTCATGTGCTTCACTTATATCTTTTGAAGTTTAGATTGCTGTTTCTCTTTACATAGACAACCGCCATTTGTAGAATGCTCTTTTGCTTCACTTATATTTTTTAGAGTGTCGGAATATATTTTTAGAAAGAATTAAACTCTCTTGCTTCACTTATATCTATTTAGAGAGATGAGGAACTGGTCATTCACATGGTTAGTCATAAAATCCTACATAAAACTTGTAGATCATTGAATATGATGTGTTTGATTCCTTGCAATAGTTTCACGATATAAAGGTGGTGATATTAGAGTCGTGCTAGTTGAGATATTGTGAAATTGAGAATACTTGTGTTGAGGTTTGCAAGTCCGTAGCATGCACATATGGTGAACTGTTATATAACGAAGTCAGAGCATGAGGTGTTTATTAATTGTCTTCCTTATGAGTGGCGGTCGAGGAATGGCGATGGTCTTTTCCTACCAATCTATCCCCTAGGAGCATCGCGTAGTACTTTGTTTGATAACTAATAGATTTTTGCAATAAGTATGTGAGTTCTTTATGACTATTGTTGAGTCCACGGATTATCGCACTCTCACCCTCTAATCATTGCTAGCCTCTTGGTGGCATGCCTTGCCCTTTCTCACCTCGAGAGTTGGTGCAAACTTAGCGGTGCATCAAACCCCGTGACACGATCGCTCTATCACACATAAACCTCCTTATATCTTCCTCAAAACAGCCACCATACCTACCTATTATGGCATTTCCATAGCCATTACAGTATATTGCCATTCAACTTCCATCATCATAATATACATGCCTTGAGCATTTATCGTCATATTGCTTTGCATGATCGTAAGATAGCTAGCATGATGTTTTCATGGCCTGTCTGTTTTTTGATATCATTGCTACGCTAGATCATTGCACATCCCGGTACACACGGAGCATTCATATAGAGTCATATCTTTGTTCTAGTATCGAGTTGTAATACTGAGTTGTAAGTAAATAAAAGTGTGATGATCATCATTATTAGAGCATTGCCCAGGTGAGGAAAGGATGATGGAGACTATGATTCCCCCACAAGTCGGGATGAGACTCGGACGAAAAAAGAAGGCCAAAAAAAGAAAAAAGAAAAGAAAAAATGAGAGAAAAAGAGAAGGGGCAATGTTACTATCCTTTTACCACACTTGTGCTTCAAAGTAGCACCATGTTCTTCATATAGAGAGTCTCTTGAGTTATCACTTTCATATACTAGTGGAATTTTCATTATAGAACTTGGCTTGTATATTCCAACGATGGGCTTCCTCAAATGCCCTAGGTCCTCATGAGCAAGCAAGTTGGATGCACACCCACTTAGTTTCAGTTTGAGCTTTCATATACTCATAGCTCTAGTGCATCCGTTGCATGGCAATCCCTACTCCTCACATTGACATCAATTGATGGGCATCTCCATAGCCCATTGATTAGCCGCGTCCATGTGGGACTTTCTCCTTTTGTCTTCTCCACATAACCCCCATCATCATATTCTATTCCACCTATAGTGCTATGTCCATGGCTCACGCTCATGTATTGCGTGAAAGTTGAAAAGGTTTGAGAAACGTCAAAAGTATGAAACAATTGCTTGGCTTGTCATCAGGGTTGTGCATGATGTGAGTATTTTGTGTGGTGAAGATGGAGCATAGCCAGACTATATGATTTTGTAGGGATGAGCTTTCTTTGGCTATGTTATTTCAATAAGACATAACTGCTTGGTTGGTGTTCTTGAAGTATTATTGTTTTTATGTCCAAGGATAGACTATTGCTTTGAATCACTCGTGTATTGATATTCATGCCATGATTAGAGATATGATCAAGATTATGCTAGGTAGCATTCCACATCAAAAATTATCTTTTTATTATTTACCTACTGGGGCGAGCAGGAATTAAGCTTGGGGATCTTGATCGTCTCCATCGTATCTATAATTTTGATTGTTCCATGCCAAGATTCTACAACTTTTATATACTTTTGGCAACTTTTTATACTATTTTTGGGACTAACATATTGATCCGATTGCGAGTGCAGTTCTGTTTGTTGCATGTTTATGTTTCGAGACCCAATATCAAGCGAAATCAAGCGGGATGAAAACAGGAGAATTATTTTGGAATATTTGTGATTTTTGGGAGGAAGAATCAGCGTGAAAGCGATGCCGAGTGGCCATGAGATAGGGGCCCACCACCCCTCCGGGCGCGGCCCCACTCTTGTGGGCCACCGTAAAGCGATTGGCGCCCTTCTTTGGCCGCAAAAAGCTATTTTTGGAAAGCGATGCGGCGAAGGTTTGGTGTCAGATTCTGGATCTCCATATATACAAGCGGTGAAGCAGGCGGAGCAGAAGCAGAAACAGAGATAGGTCCAATCTCGGAGGGCTCTCGCCCTCCCAAGCCATGGGAGCCAAGGACCAGGAGGAAACCCTTCTCCCATCTAGGGAGGAGGTCACGAAGAAGAAGAAGAAGGGCCTCTCTCCCCTTGCTTCCGGTGGCGCGGGGCTGCAGGGGCCATCATCATCACCGCGATCTTCACCAACCGCCGTCATCTTCACCAACATCTCCATCACCTTCCCCTTCTATTCAGCGGTCCACTCTCCCGCAACCCGCTGTACCTCTACTTGAACATGGTGCTTTATGCTTCATATTATTATCCAATGATGTGTTGCCATCCTATGATGTCCTGAGTAGATCTCCATTGTCCTATCGGTGATTGATGAATTGCTATGATTGGTTTGAGTTGCATGTTTTATTATTGGTGCTGTCCTATTGTGCCCTCCATGTCGGCATAGCGTGAGGATTCAGCTGTAGGGTTTGCAATATGTTTATGATTTGCTTATGGTGGGTGGCGTGGTGTGAAACACAAACCAGTAAGTAGGTTGTTTGCATATGGGATAAGAGGGACTTGATGCTTTAATGCTATGGTTGGGTTTTACCTTAATGAATCTTTAGTAGTTGCGGATGCTTGCTAGAGTTCAATCATAAGTGCATAGAATTCCAAGTAAGGGATGATATGTTGGCTTATGCCTCTCCCTCAAATAGAATTGCAATAGTGATTACTGGTCTAGTAACATAGTCAGTTGCCTAGGGACAATTTCACAACTCCTACCACCACTTTTCCTCACTCGCTATATTTACTTTATTGCATCTTTATCTAAACAACACCTAGTTTATGTTTACGCTCTCTTTATTTTCTTGCTAGCCTTTCCGAAAACACCTACAAAGTACTTCTAGTTTTATTCTTGTTCTAGGTAATGTGAACGTCAAGCGTGCGTAGAGTTGTATCGGCCGTCGATAGAACTTCAGGGAATATTTATTCTACCTTTAGCTCCTCGTTGGGTTCGACACTCTTACTTATCGAAAACTGTTGCGATCCCCTATACTTGTGGGTTATCAAGGCAACGACATGATATGACCGAACGACCTGTGTGTAGGATCGAAAGTATGTCTAGAGGGGGTGATTAGAGTACTTGACCAAATAAAATCTAGCCTTTTCCCAATTTTAGTTCTTGGCAGATTTTAACAACTTAGCACAAGTCAAGCAATCAACCTACATGCAATTGTAAGAGTATAGCAGCGGAATGTAAAACAATTGCATATGAAGGTAAAGGGAGGAGTTTGAGGAGCAAGCGCAATGTTGACACGGAGATTTTTTATCCGTGGTTTCGATAGGTGGTGCTATCGTACATCAGCGTTGATGGAGACTTCAACCCACGAAGGGTAGCAGTTGCTTGTGAGTCCACGAAGGCTCCACCCACGAAGGGTCCACAAACAAGGAACCTTGTCTATCCCACCATGGTCGCCCCTCACGAAGGACTTGCCTCACTAGGGTAGATCTTCACGAAGTGGCGATCTCCTTGCCCTTACAAACTCCTTGGTTCAACTCCACGATCTTGTCAGAGGCTCCCAAGTGACACCTATCCAATCTAGGAGACACCACTCTCCAAGAAGTAACAAATGGTGTGTTGATGATGAACTCCTTTCTCTTATGCTTCAAATGATAGTCTCCCCAACACTCAACTCTCTCTCATAGGATTGGATTTGGTGGAAAGAAGATTTGAGTGGAAAGCAACTTGGGAAGGCTAGAGATCAAGATTTATGTGGTTGGAATGGAATATCTTGACCTCAACACAAGTGTAGGTGGTTCTCTCTAAGAAAATATGTATTGTAAGTGTAGGCATGTTACATGGCTCTCTCCATGAATGAAGAGGGGGTGGAGGGGTATATAGCCTCCACACAAAATCTAACCGTTACACACAAATCACCAAACTCGGTGGGACCGATTGAGAGAACTTCGGTCAGACCGATTTAGTTCATAATGTGACCGTTAGGAGTTTCGGTGGGACCGACATGTCAACTCGAGTGGGACCGATATCATTAGGGTTAGGGCATAACGTAATCTCGGTGAGACTGATTGCACAAACTTCGGTGGGACCAATTTTGGTAATAGTCAAGCAGAGAGTTGGTCGAGCAAACTCGGTGGGACCGATTCGCTCATCTCGGTGGGACCGAAGCGTTACGAAAAGAAAGCAGAGTGTTTGTAATGCAATCTCGGTGGGACCGATCGCTCATCTCGGTTGGACCGAAGCGTTCTGAAGGGAAGCAGAGAGATTACAATCCCATCTCGGTGAGACCGAGATCCCTATCGGTGAGACCGAAAATACTAGGGTTTACGGCGTTGGCTATGTCAGCTGAACTCGGTGGCTCGGATAGAAAGAATCGGTGGGACCACCATGAGATCTCGATAGTTGTTTATTGGCGGCAGACTTGTTAGCTAAGGAGACACAGTCTCGGAAGAACCTCACCGGGATGAAAGGACACGTATTTGAGGAAAAGGTTTTGACCCTACGGAAGAGCCCGGTGTAGGAGTTACTTGAAGTTGTGAGAAGACCGATAGTGTTCACCCTAGGGATGGAGTACACAGAGTTCGTTGGAACCATAACCACCTTTTAAGTGTGGTAGCACACTAGACCATTCGATCGACGAGTTCTTTGGAAGACCCCAAACCCTAACCTTTTCTTGCTGCCTCTTGAATCTAGAGGACGAGATTCATTTTAAGTGTGGTAGATTTGTAACATCCCAAAATTCTAAATTTTGGAATGTTATATTAAATAAATAATTATGTTTGTTTGATTGTTGTGTGGCTGATTGTGTGAAATTGAGTGAAATCTGAAACTTTTGAAAGTTTCTTGAGAGAGAATGAAACATTCCCAAACTTTCACCTTGCATTTATGATCTCCATGAATTCAAATTCAATTCAAACACAAAACCCTAGAGAGAGATGATATGACTTCTTCCATTTAAATAAATGAAAAGGGTTTTGAAAAGATTTGAATTCCATTTGGAAATATTTCAATTCTGAAACTTTATGCAACTCAATGATTTTCACGAGAGAAGATAAAATGACTTCTTCAAATTAAATGAAATATGAGTTGGGAGTTTTAAAAAATTAAATCCAAAGTTCTTTGAATTTATTTCCAATTTGGAGTTATTTGAGTTTTATTCAAAATATTTTCTCCAAAACAAAATATATGGAAAATAGGGTAACATGATTCCCTACATCAGAAAATTGGAGAGAAATTAATTTGAAGTCATTTTGGTATTTAAAAAATGATTTTTGTTGGATTTTATTGGACCAGAAGCACTCTTTGATTTATTTAAATTTGTGTGTATTTTATTTAATGCTAGAATAATGTTCATCATGTAGGAAATCTTTTCTGAAAATTTTGATATATTATATGCCTATATAATATTTTCATTTTATTTTGTTTTATCATTTTGTTTTCCTCTCTGTTTGTTTAAAAAAAATATTATGCGCCTTGGGCCAAAGGCCCAAGCCGTAACCAACCCGACGGCCAAGGCCAAGGCCATCGCACTGCCGCACCTAGGGGCCAGGGGCCAAGGTTTCCTATTCTTTTACAAATCCTAGTAGGATTTGATCCCGTTCGTTATTCGTTTTTATTCCTAGGATTCCTAATCCTACTCTAATTCTTGTCCCTACTCCAAGCAAAACCCTCCCTCCCCACTATAAATACCCAAGCACCCCCCCCTCAACACATCAAACCAACACCTCTCCTCTCCTCTCCTCTCTGCAGCAGCAGTCACGGCTTCCACCGCCGCGCCAAGTGCCGCCACGCGCTACTCGACCTCTCTGAGGTTTATATGATCTCCTCTCCACCGTCCCGTGATCTCCTTTCCTCTAGGATCAACCGCAACATCGGATTCGATCTTCTTCCCCAACTCCGACGACTACTCCGGTGAGATCCACGAAATCCCGTAATTCATTTTTTTTCAGAAAATAGCAATCTTAGAAAATTCATATCTTTTAGAGTTTTTAGTATTTTTGGGTGATTCCAATTGCTATGTGTCACAAATGTGCTGAAGTTTCTGTTAGTGTCTCTGGATTTCAAATTTGAGTAGTTTAAATTTGAATTTGATAAATTTTGTTCAGATTAGTATTGTAACACCCGGATGATTAAGCAACAGTGATCACCTCGGTTACTGTGGCTAACCTCACGTTGATTGAACCCGGTCTACAACAAATTCAAAACAAAAGCAAACGATAAAAAGTTTCAAAAACTAAAACTAAAATGTTCGGGGGTTGTCTAAAATAGCAAACCTAATTATGGTGGGGTGCACAAAATTTTGTAAAATGTTTTGGCATTTTAATTAAACTAAAACAGAAAGTAAGAAAAGGGAAAAGATAAAAAACAGAAAGGAAAAGAGAGGTGGGGGAAGGAACCCCCACTGGCCCATCTGGGCGGCCCTTCCCACCCCCCAGCCCAGAACCCTCCCCACACCCAGCCTCCTCCCCTGGCCCGGCCCAGCCGGCCCTTAACCCTCCAATTTGGAAAACCCTAGCCGACCGCCCCCACTCGCCCCTCCCGATCCCTTTCCCTGCCCCGCCCGATCTGGATCGGGCCGAGACCCTCGCGCCCCTCGCGCCAGCGACCCCCGCCCGTCACGGTCGCCCGAGCCGCCCCCTCGCCCCTCGTCATCCATCCGCCCCCCATGTGCACTCCACAGCTGAGGTCATCCCAACCTCCCGCCTCACGGACCCCCTCCAACGCCGCGACCGCTTCCCAGACTCCCTCCTCGCGGGCGCCATCACGCTCCACCGCCCGACCTCCTAGACCCCAGCCCCCACAGTGAGCCCGCCTCCTCCCTCCCTCTCCCTCACCTTTCGCGCCGTCGTCCCATGATCCCCTTGATCTCGCCCATGTTGGCGCTCGGCCGTGTCCGACGCGCTCACAGCGCCGTGCTCGCGCCCGGCGTGGCGCGCCTGACCGCTTCGCCCGCGAACGCTCTCGGCCCCTCCGTCTTGGGTTGCCGCTAGCCCATTGCGGCCCGTTTCCAGCGGCGCTTAACCGCGCTCGGCGGCCTGCGCGCGCCCAGAGCGCGTGCCTCGCCGTGGTGCCCTTGCCCACCTCCGTGCCTGGCCGGTTACACCGGCCTGCTCCGCTCGACCTCGTCGCTCCCAGTGTCCCGACCTCGCCCGCCTTGGCCTCCCTCGTCGCCGATGGCCTCGCCCCCGCCCCCCCGCAGGCGCAGCTCCTTGAACAGGCGCCCGCCCGCTATCCACCGCTCCGTGGCGGATGGGCCCTTGCCAGGCCGAGCCCCACGCCCCCTCCCCTTTCTAACAAAAAAATGGAGGAAGAAAAACTAAAAGAAAATACATATATAAAATAAATAGTTAATAATAAAATTAATTAATTAATTAACTTAATTAACTCTGATTAAACTAATTAATTCTGATTAATTAACCTAATCACTAATTAAACCTAATTAACCACTGTTAATTAAATCTGATTAGGTTAATTAGATAACAGAGAATGACATGCGGGACCCACATCAGGGGTTGACTCATCAACCCTGTTGACTCTTGACGTCGGCATGACATCATCTTGGCGTCATAAATACATTTTCGAATTAATTAAATAATTAATTAAATTCCAGAAATTAATAAAATCTTTTAAAAATCATATCTTTTAATCAGTAACTCGGATTAAATTATTTTCAACATGAAAGTTGCTCGAGCAGCGAGGCGAATCCGGATCGCAGTCCGTTCGTCGCCCACCGCCTCTAACCTATCGAACCTGCAAACTTTCCTCTCCGGTTCATCACAGCCGACAGACGTCCGGAAGGAAAACTTCCGGATGTTTCCCCCTAACGGTACCCCCATACCACGTTAGGGCACGCCTAGCATCGCTTCTTGGCATGTCATGCATCGATATGCATCTGTTTACCTTGTATTCATTGTTTCTTCCCCTCTTCTCTCCGGTAGACTCTGAGACCAGCCTGCTGCTGCCGCTGCCGTTCGACTACGGTGTTGACGACCCTCTCTCTTGCTAGAGCAACCAGGCAAGCCCCCCTTGATCACGGATATCGCCTACTCTTATCTACACTACTTGCATTAGAGTAGCATAGCATATTCTGTTTCGGATACTCCTATCTTTGCTGCATAGCTTTGTCCTTGTAACCATTTGTTACCTTACCGCAATCCTATATGCTTAGTATAGGATGCTAGTACTTTCATCTGTGGCCCTACTTTCTTGTCCGTGCGCGTGCTATACTATCGGGCGTGATCACTCGGGAGTTGATCACGGGTATATACTATATACTTATACATGATACATGTGAGACTAAAGTCGGTCGGTGATGGAGCACCATGAGTGGATCTTTGTGGCGGAGGCGGCGGGCAGGTTGAGACCACCAGGAGAGAGTGGGCCTGGCCTGTTCGGCGTTCGCGGTTACTGCTGCAACACGCTTGAGGTCTTGGTATTTGATCTGAGTTGGCTATGAGCTTATCGCACTAACCATCTCGCGGGAGTAGTTATGGGTATTCGGCGTCGTGGTATCGGTAAAGCACTTGACGTCGGCTGACGGCGGCCTTGGCCGGATTGGACTGGAGCGCTGTTAGGCTAGAGTGCGCTTCGGCCGCCCTATAACGTCTTGTGTGCTCGAGGCGATGGGCCCGGACCCTGGCGCTTAGGTTTAGAACCGGCGTCTGGCCTCTCTTGTGCCTAGGTGGGGCTGCGGCGTGTTGATCTTCGGGGCGGGCATGACCCGAGAAAGTGTGTCCGGCCAAATGGGATCAAGCGTCTTTGGGTAAGATGGTGCACCCTGCGGTGATTAATCTATTCGGATAGCCGTGATCTTGATAACAGGGCGACTTGGAGTTGTACCATGAGCTTATGACAACTAGAACCGGATACTTGATAAAACACACCCTTCCAAGTGCGGATACAACCGGTGGTCGCTCTCTCGGGGGATATGAGGAGGGATGGCCGGGTAGGATTATGCTATGTGATGTTACTGGAGGACTTGATTGCCCTCTTCTACTGTTGTAAGACGGTGACGAAGCGTAGTCTTCGTTAAGACCAACTATCCCCTCTTATTCTAGCATTCTGCGATTCATCCACCGATATGGCCTTTACACATATATCCATGCATATGTAGTGTAGCTCCTTGCTTGCAGTACTTTGGATGAGTACTCACGGTTGCCTTGTTCCCCTTTTCCCCTACCTCTACTCGATTGCTGCAAACAAGCGATGGAGCCGAGGCGACGCCACCGCCTATGGCGACTACTACTGCGGAGGTGCCTACTACTACGTGCAGCCGGCGACGCGACCGGGGAGTAGCCTAGGAGGATCGAGGCGGAGGCCTGCTCCTCTTTCGTCTGTATCGGTTTGTGCTAGCCTTCTTAAGGCAAAACTTGTTTAACTTATGTGCGTACTCGGATATTGTTGCTTCCGCTGACTCGTCTATGATCGAGCACTTGTATTCGAGCCCTCGAGGCCCCCAGCTTGTATTATGATGCTTGTATGACTTATTTTATTTGTAGAGTTGTGTTGTGATATCTTCCGTGAGTCCACGATCTTGATCGTACACATTTGCGTGCATGATTAGTGTACGATTGAATCGAAGGCGTCAAGATTAATATCGAGCCCATTGCTGTAGGAATCCCCTTCCACACTCCTTGGCGAAGTCGAGTCTAGACATTGCAAAACTTTTACTAACTTGGCTGTGTGCCTTACGGGCCCGTCGCCATCGGGTGGTACTAGGATCTTTTACTCCTCGACCTTTACTCGGGACTCTGAACTCTCTTCTACTCGGGTTAAGCGATTTTACTAACTATCACTAGGATCACGTGACCGCATTCACCCCAAAGTTGGATATAGCCTTAGTTGTTCTTGGAATTGTATTTGAGCAATTTCCACACTGTCATTTGACTCCTTTGAAGCGTCTTTGTTTTCGGATGGAACCCACGAGGCAGGTCGGGCGCCACACGGCGGCCATTGGTGCCTCGGGATCACTGCGGTGCTAGCGAGATGATGACCTATCTGGGTTATCGGCGGCACCTGAGTACACCGTCTATGAGGAGTACCGGGACTATAACCAAGAGGCGATGCCGCGCCATCGTCCACCTCTACTCTCGGGAGTATGAGTCCACTACTATGCTGCACACGCACATGGTGTTGGAGTGACTATCGATATGGCAGTCCACGATGCTGCTTATGCTGCTCGACACGTCTTCGTCTGAGTATCGAGTTGGACACCTCCCCTTGGGCACATTGCTATCGCGTCGATGTTGGCGAGGAGGTTACTACTGCTGCCTACTCCACTTTGTCACGAGAGCCCTTCCACCATCGAACTTTGTTACGCATCGCGATAGGGCTGGATCGAACTAACCGACCTCTTCGCCACGAGTTGTACATCACCCGTCGGCACCTTTACCGCTCTCGATGCTGATGCACCCCTTTGTCGATCCGGAGAGCTGCGGCGTTCTGCGATCTACCCAGCCAGGACCGTGATGCCCGGGGTGTCGGTTGGCGGGCGTGGGAGGCTACTCTCCCGCTTGGCCTTTTCGCCACCGGGCGTCGGTTCAGCACCAGAGTATCCGCGGCCCCAGTCAGCGGCGTGGAGGACTATCCGCTGCCGCACTACCAGCTTCAGGCTGACTACCTCCGCGATGCGCGTGGGACTGATGTAGGCCTGCTTGTTAGTGTTAGATGCATTACGCATGCGAGCTGCGTGCCGCCTATGATGTCTTAGTCTATGTCTTGAACTCTGTGTATCGAACTCTATGCATGATCCCTTTTGTAAGATATGCCGACTACTATGTAGTTTCTATCGTCTTTGCTTTCATTATGCATGTTTCATCATGAATGATTCTTGTCCTTTGCATAATTTCTCAAATCTGAACTACCTGTTATATGATAGCGGGATGGTTAGGCCAGCAGTCGTGGTCGTGGTGCCAACTTCCCACCACTTTGAGTACATGGCTAGTATGGTCCAACAGCTTGAGATGAATCGCCAGTTCATGGAGAACATGATGGCTCAGTTTCCTCGCCCCAATATGAACCAGCACCCAAGCGGAACAACTCTGCAGGATTTCATACGCTGAACCCGGCATGTACCGCAGCTCAACCCAGCCATCGGATGCTTGATGGTGGCTCCGTGACATCACCTATGAGATGGAGTGCTGCTGATGTAGCCCACCAGCTATGTCACTTTGCTTCCTTCTTCACGAAGGACCCATGACTCAATGGTGGGACAGCCACGGCGTACTCTGCCAGTTGGAACACTCATCACTGGCGGACTTCGAGGCTACCTTCCGTGCCCGCTTCATCCCTCAAGGGGTCATGGACGGAAGAAGCGTGAGTTCATAACCTCACCCAAGGCAACAAGACTGTTGAAGCTTATCGGCGAGAGTTCTGGACTTGTCTCGCTATCTTTGAAGAGGATATTGCAAGCCGATGCCTTGAGCGGGAGAAGTTCCGTGGCGGTCTTCAAGTGACATCAAGCTCGCACTTCTAGTGCACGACTTTGCTGATTTCGCCACCTTGGTGAACAAAGCTATCAATGTCGAAACTAGTGCAGGAATACGAGCTCTAACAGCATAACCGTGACACGGGCTCATCTTGGGCCCGTCCTCGCAGAAGCGCAAGATATGGATTCCCAACGGTATGTACCAGCCGAATGCACCTGCTCCAAGGCGTAACTATGCTGCACCTCGTGCGCCTACAACTAAGCAGCCAAAGCTTCCAGCTCCACCACCCCAAGCTCTGTTCCCACCCCCAATAATGGTTTGTGCTTGGTGCGGACAACCAGGGCACCGTGCTAGAGAATGCAACGAGACCAGAATCAGGTGGCCCTTCCAGCGGTGGCGGTGGAAACACCCAGCCCGCAACAATCTTGCCAAGCCTTATGGTCGAGTTCAGGCCAACCACGTTGATCTGAGCGAAGCTCAAGACCAACCTGCTCTTGTGATGGGTACACTTCTCGTAAATTCAGTACCGCATGTGTTTTATTTGATCTGGGCATCTCATTCATTCATGTCGAAGATTTTGCATTCATGCATGGCATTAAAAGTGAAGACATGATGCTTCACTATTAGTACACACCCAGCGGGCCAATGTCGGACCTCCATGATTTACAGCAGCGTCCCGTTGGAATCGAAGGACTGGAATTCCTTGTCTCTCCCATCGTCTGAAGTCTTGTAGCATTGACCTCATTCGGGAATGAATTGGTTGAAAGCGCATCTGGCGTCAATCGTTTGCGCCACTAAGACCGTCCATCTGCTACACCCTTCGGATGAAATAGTCCTTACCAAGCTCATCTGGTGCAAAATGCGAGGCAAGGCTCTATGCATTGAATGCATTGAGCGCGCACCCTCGGTATTGAAAACATTCACTGTCTGTTCGCGACTTCCAAGGCGTCTTTCTGAAGAACTTCTAGTTCCCCACCTAGAGTTGTCGAATTCGTCATCAACTTGAAACCAGGCACCACTCCTATAGCCAAGCGACCCTACAAGATGCCGCGCATGAACTCCTTGAGCTAAAGGAGAAATCGACAAATCTCTTCAAAGTGGCTTCATTAGCCCAAGTTGCTCACCTTGGGGAGCACCTTCTCTCTTTGTCAAGAAGAAGGATGGGACAAATCGATTGGTCCAAGACTACC